>JAVYIG010005986.1:0-126140 GCA_035222895.1 Strongylocentrotus droebachiensis | reverse complement strand
CCAGTCCCGACTCTTAATCCTTGTCTGAATTCAGTTCCCCCCCCCCTCCCGCGCGAAGCTCGGAAGCTTTGACGTTTCATTAAATAATTACTCCTTATCCTTGTCTGAATTTATTTTCGCCCATCCCGCGCGGAAGCTTTCACGTTTCATTAAATTATTATTAGAGAAAAAAGACGATCCGTTGTACCGTTCTCGACTCTTATTTCTTGTTTCGCCCTCCCGCGCAAAGCGCGGAAGCTGTGACGTTTCATTTAATTAATAGAGAAAAAAGACGATTCATTGTACCAGTCCCGACTCTTAATCCTTGTCTGAATTCAGTTCCCCCCCCCCTCCCGCACGAAGCTCGGAAGCTTTGACGTTTCATTAAATAATTACTCCTTATCCTTGTCTGAATTTATTTTCGCCCATCCCGCGCGGAAGCTTTCACGTTTCATTAAATTATTATAGAAAGAAGACGATCCGTTGTACCGTTCTCGACTCTTATTTCTTGTTTCGCCCCTCCCGCGCAAATCGCGGAAGCTGTGACGTTTCATTTAATTATTAGAGAAAAAAGACGATTCATTATACCAGTCTCGACTCTAAATCCTTGTTTGAATTAAGTTCCCCCCCCCCCTCCCGCGGAAGCTTTCACGTTTCATTAAATGATTATAGAAAGAAGACGATCCGTTGTACCGTTCTCGACTCTTATTTCTTGTTTCGCCCCTCCCGCGCAAAGCGCGGAAGCTATGACGTTTCATTTAATTATTAGAGAAAGAAGACGATTCATTGTACCGGTCTCGACTCTCAGTCCTTTCCTGAATTCAGTCCCCCCCCCCCCCTCCCGCGCGAAATGGGGAAGCTTTGACGTTTCAATAAATTATTACTCTTAACCCTTGTCTGAATTCATTTTCGCCCATCCTGCGAAAAGCGCGGAAGCTTTCACGTTTCATCAAATTATTAGAGAAAGAAGACGATTCGTTGTACCATTCTCTACTCTTAATCTTGTCTGAATTAAATTTCCCCACATGTGCAGTTTTACATGAATGTAAGTATGGAACATGCATGTGCATGCTCAGCCCGAGTGGTGGGTAGCATGTTATCTCCCGGCAGTGCTTGTCACAGTAGCTTCTGGAAAAGGAATTTTGTTACTACCGTACTGTTATTGACCACTATGAGGCCCCTTAGTGACTATAAAAAACTTATGCTCTTCCTGGCTATTTGGGAATGTGTCAGTTTGCAACAGAAATGGAGAAACGCGCATTTTATTTAAAATCATGTGATATCACGAACATTTATACATCACTTGTATATGGAATTGAAAAAAAAGTCATGGTTCAATTTTATTGGGGGGGGGGGGGGCTGGCGCCCCCCCCCCACCAGTACGCCAGTGCTAGATGGTCAAAGTTTGATGGGGCAGATTGACCAGGCCCGAAGGGGATATACTCCTTGCCTCTGTTAGAGTGGGAAAATGTTGCATTTTAAAGTAAAACGGACACAAACACATATTCTCCCCCCCCTCTCTCTCTCCGTATGGTTTCTATTCTCTGTTGTAGGCCTACACTACATCAAGGACACAGATCAGATCACCCCAAAGCATTTTTCAAAGCATTTTTCAAAGAATGAAAAATAAATAGATATTACCAGGGAGATGTGATTTCTTACTTACAGCTAACATCTACCTAATATAACTGTACTTGTGTATACCTTGTCAACTGTTTATAGTAGAGATCGCGTGGGACCTACATGTAGCTATTATGCCTTGAATCAACTTTACCAACGTAACATAAACATGTCCTCATTGAATATACTGGATTTGAACTTTATATCAACCCCCATGTACTCAGTCTGTTGTTTGAAGTTATTAACAGAAATGCTTATCAAGGTGTCTGCAGCATATTTAAAGATAATATACAAAGGTCGAATATATATATTATATTACGCCCCCTCCAACATAACTAGGGCATGAACAGAGGTCGATCTATTTTCGTACATATTGAGATAAATGTATATATTCAGTATATGTGATTTCAACCTTGAAACATCTACTATGCGCCAGGAGTGTCAAATCTGACAGACATGAGCACTATACAAGAACCCATTATTATTATTATTATTATTATTATTATGCACACAATGCCCGCTTCAATTTTCTCAGCTATATCATATCTACATGCAAAACCAAAATGGAATATGGGCAGTACTGCTTGCTAAATAACTAACATAGACCTCTAGTATCTGCAAGCCCCAAAGTTGACTACCAATAATGATAATATTAAGAAACATTGAGTTACGGCTGTTACTTCATCGATCCAGAAGTTTATTATCACTGTTACAATTACTATTACTATTTCTTTTACTACTATTATCAGTATTATCACTATTATCATCACTATCATTTTTGCCTTGGCTTAACTATCACTTTGTGAGAGCGTTTATATAAGCCCGAATATGTCACGGAGTGGTCTTTAATGACTTAAATGAGAATATTCATTTCAATAATACAATAATCAGTTTTGGCAGGTGGTTTTGCATTTTCCCGTTTGAATTGAATTGAATTGAATTGAATTTATTTATTCACCATCATTGAAAACATTGAAACAAAAGA
The DNA here is from genome assembly GCA_035222895.1 of Strongylocentrotus droebachiensis. Classification (NCBI taxonomy): domain Eukaryota; kingdom Metazoa; phylum Echinodermata; class Echinoidea; order Camarodonta; family Strongylocentrotidae; genus Strongylocentrotus; species Strongylocentrotus droebachiensis. The sequence continues at coordinate 123,556 of JAVYIG010005986.1, read as the reverse complement.
TAAAAATGTACAATGATAATGTCAATATAACATAAATGCATGACATGAATTATAAAAAATACATGTTCTACAGCGATATACATGTACATTATGACAAAGATAAAGTAAACTTTGCTTCAAGAGTAAAACAATAAATGACTATTTACAATGAGTTTGTGATCGATGGTAAAATAGAGTAAAAAATAGCACATGTGCTAGTCGAGTCTGACTCTCGTTATCTAAAGCCTAAAATAAAGTTAATTTTAAAATAAATGATGGGTTTCCAAATCTTATAAATAAGATTGGTGTATAATATTAAAATGAGACTGGTTACTATATACAACTATATAGTTACGAGGTTATGATTCGTGGTTTTCACTTAAGAGTAATTTTGTAAGTTTTTTACGAAAAGAGGTTCTTGATCTCTCAATTCTTAGATCAGTAGGAAGCATATTCCAAAAATTACTTCCAACAAACGAAACAGAAAACTTTCCTTGGTCTGTTTTAAAAAAAGGGAGACGTAATTGTCGACCCGTTTTTTGTCTTGTGGAATATTCATGTTGTATCATACTGCAATAATGTTTTAAGGAATGAGGTAATCGTTCATTTATCAAATCAAACACAAAAGTACAAATAGATAATTTATGCAATTTAAAAAAAAAAGTAAATCTCAGAGTACCACATATGACGGAGGTCATATCTTTTCATCTTTATGCCTTTTCTACTGATCCTATTTAAAATTAATTACTCAAAGAAAAATTATAATCGAGTGTCTTTTGTTCCACCATCTGATGCTTTCACTTGCTTAGAGAATATTAGTATGGTAAAGATATCAAGATTATATTACCATTGTAGCAGGTATATTTACGAACAATAAACATTAAGAGTCAGTTTCTGATTACAGCTTTTATACACAATATGAAATCAAATCGTGATTTTTCTTTATCATAATCTCTCACTTTTTGGTCAATTATACTTTTTATGCGTTTGTTGGAGACATAAGCATATAATAGTTGAAGAGCATTTTCGAGCAAAATATCTCCTTATACTATTTCGCGTTTTTTTTCCTTTTCCTTCATCTTTCCCCTCACTTTCACTTTTTGCCATTCGATTTGGGGCACATGCACCCCCAGTGGCGGATCCAGGGGGGGGGGGGGGCGGCGAGGGGACCGGCCCCTCCCCTGGGAGAAAAAACTTGTAAAAACACATTCATTTTACCCTTTTTTTAAAGATGGACCCCTCCCCTGGCGCTCACTACCCCCCCCCCCCCCCCTGAGCGAATTATCGGCCGGCTGTTTCGCCGCTAAATGTTTTTTCACGAATCGGGCCCCCTCCCCTGCCGCCGGTTGGATCCGCCCCTGTGCACCCGTGCCCCCGTAGCTACGCCACCGCCTGTAGATATATTACTGGGGAAATAGCGTTTAGTATTGTGTATATGAATAACAAAAGTTTCAAGGTTGAAAATCACAAACACTGATTATATAAATTTTCTCACAGCGTGTGGTATATTCTAAATCAATACGTACGGAAAAGGGGGTAAGAGGACACATTTTTTTTTTCGTTAAAGATCAGCCATGCACAACGAAGACGAATGGCTGATCTTCAACGAAACGGAGTTAAGTCTTTTGTCAACTATGTTCGTTGCAACGGCAGGCAGCTAGTGAAAACGAACTCATTTGATGAAATTATGGAAATGCAAGCATTACTTTAAACAAACAGAACTTTGTTATTCCTGGCTCTTTTTTCCGGATTGAGTTGTCATATGAAAGGGCAGAAATTGAACTTTCTAGAAATGTGATTTTCTCCTTGAAATTCAGATACCGCCCGCCAAATGACTTTTTGGTTTCCTCTCTTCAAATTGCTTTTAATCACTCATGCGTGAAGTATGCATCATATGACTTGCATCAAATGAAAGAGGAGGATCTAAGCTTTCCAAATATGTGTCATTTAGTAATTATAATTGTGATTAAGCTACGATACAATATCGATAGTCCTCGGTTTCGTTTTTTCTGGGACGCACTGTATAACAACGTTTACAAATAGTGTATATTCTTTTTATGTTTCTTTATGTTTTTTATGCTTATGAATAGGAAAAGGGCAACGTCAAAAAACAAGAACTACGGCAGATACAACAGCGAGCTTTCGATTTTTGCACCGAACGCCTTATTTAGAGCGCTTAATTTGAGCACCTTGCAGGGTGGGAAATGTGCGCTATATAAATATCCAATATTATTATTATTATTATGAACAAATGTCATTCTATGGCTCGCTCGTTTCGCTCACTCGGTAAATTTAGAATCAAATATGCTCGTACGTGTGAACATTGAAAATACCGAGTGCCAGAGTAATGCAAAGTGAATCTTCTTCTCATTCTTCTTCTTCTGTTGGTGGTGGTGATGATGATGATGATGGGGTGATAATGATGGTGTTGATGATGATAGTGGTGATGGTGATGAATGAGGTGATAATGATGATGATGGTGGTGGTGATAATGATGTTGCTGATGATGATGGTGATGATGATAATGATGGTGGTGATGATTGTGATGATGATAATAGTGTTGATGGTATAATGGTTGAGGTCTTTGCATGTATGTTTTGAACATATGGTGCAAAGAGATTTGTAGGACAATGTTAACAGCTTCATTGAAAAGATCCTTGTATGTTAGACTAACATATATACAAATCTCTTCTACTGCACGTTAAATAATTTAGAATTTATTTCACGACTTTCTCTTGAAAAATAATTCTAGTACCAAACTCAATCACCTAAAAATAATTTGTGTACAGCTAGAATGTATAAAATCTACCTGCAAAAAAACTTACATGGTTTTCTATGGGCTAACGGAAACGGAGTACGAAGAAAATAAAGAACAATATAAAACAACGCATGCAGAACCAAAGCCTTAGTTGGGTTCCATGTCGGGACATTTTTTATGCGAGCATGTGCGGGTGAGTTTAGTATTCTACTCACAAGTCAATTTATGTTAATTTTATTAGAGTGTATACAATTTAAACCTGCAAAGTTTCTTCAGAAGTAATATTTGAAGTTCATATAGTTGGCATTATAATATTATGACATGGGCCTACTAAACAAACCATTAACAAACAAAATGATTGGTACAATTTAAAGCTTATCATGAATCATTAGTGGAATTGCATTTTGAGAGAAACTAACTATTTAGTCATTCTGAATAGTCCATTGGTTACCTGGACCAACAAATTTGAAACAAATTAACAAATGTCACAAGTGACATTTGCAGAGAGGGGAGCACAATTTATGCCCATGGTCTTGGACCCTCTGGGACTGATACCCCAAAAACTGAGAATTTCACGTTAGGTCAACCATTTTCAAGGAAAGAATCTTTCACGAAGTCCACAATCTATGGCTACCGGTATGTCAATTTGATTAAATTATTTCACATAACGGCATAAATCTTATGTGATTCTGAACCACTTTCATGCACCAGAAATTTCCTGTTCACATAGTACGGTACCCCACTTTCTTTGAATTTCTTTGGTCATTACTTTGCTAGTATACACTTTTGTCTAATATTGTTGTTTGAATTTGTCATTTCTTTTTCTCTACCTGTTTATTACCAATACTTTAAATCCCCTCTAAACCTTACACAAGGGACACCACAAAGTAGATATTGAGAGAGAAAGAAATGTACAAGCATCAACTCAATATTTTATTATACGCTAAAATGAATCAACAATAAGGCATGTTCTTACTTTAAAAATTACAACTGGAAGGCGTACTAGGCTTTCTTTACAACATTAACACAAGACACGAAATACTTTGACGAGGACATATACACCGAAAAATAAAACAATATGGAAAGCACTATACCATTAAAAAAAAAAAGGTTAATCGAAACAAAAACTATAATCATTTCGTGTTTTCATGGGAGAACGATTGTTCATAGCAAAGATCATCATCTAGTTTATATTATACACTTGCCTCTTTTGTAAGTCCTTAAACCTCTCTTACAATTTTAGTAGGAAACACCATCCTCTGAAGCCATTTACTTTCAATGCAACATAATTATAAATGCATGGGACTATAGGATGAATAGCCTAGGCATAGTGGTACCATTACTAAATAATTAGATGACAGAAATAGAGAAATACACTGTCAATATGCAATCCACATGATTTGTAAACATGACGAAAAAGGGATAATAATGGTTGAAATTCAGTTGGAAAATAAAGGATCTTAGATTATCCTTGACTGTTATCATTAATCATTGAATTCAAAGCATAATATTTGAATTATTTTCATTATCTATGCTCTTAAAGAGGTAGTAAAGTGACAAAGACAGACCTCCAAAGTGCCTAAAATCCAATAAATTCAGTATTTTAAGACAAGCTTGTGAACAAAATTCAAATTATCTTCCCTGAATTGCTAGAGTGCATGCAGCAAGATTTTTTGTTCACTGCTACTTGCCACTTATTTGCACATAAAAAGGTTTCTAAATTCGTACAGCACTTTTTATATTCCAGCAGTTAACTATGTTATGTGAGAAGAAGGCTTAATGATCTTCATCTGAAGGGCGCGACTGGACATTTACATCGTTACATTCTGAAGGAAGGGTCCAGGTTACTTCTGAATGCTCTCCACTATAGCATCATTTAATTACTGTTTCAACGGTTTCAAAATTCACAAAAAGTACCTGTATCTCCCATTTACTTTCAATCATAACTTGGAACGTTACACCAGTGAGCTCCAGGTCAGCCATAATTGCTAGAATTTCCTCTAAATACCTAATTTTCATGACAATTCAACAATACATGCTATAAAAAAAGGTTAATCATTCCATGAAACTTTCCAATTGGGGTAGATTCATAAGAAAACCTCAGGAATGAAATACAATATTGGGTATAGGAAACATAAACATCTATGAATGCATATTGTTTGTTGACTATGCATCTTTCACTAAATTCCTCTAATTCTATCTTCTCTGGCATTATTGGTGGACGATGTCGAGGTCGAAGAGGGTGATGATGTCCGTGGTCCATCCGACTTAAGTTATCGCTGCTCTCGAGTTTGTCTCATAGCAAGCAAACAAAGAAGCTCACTGGGTTTCCGATTTGCTTTCATCGTCGTCATTATCATCCTCACCGTACTCGTAAACATCATCCTCGTCTTCCTCATCTTCATAATCGCTCTCTTCATCCTCATCTTCCTCATCCTCGTATTCCTCCCCATCTTCTTCTTCCTCTTCCTCCTCTTCTTCTTCCTCCTCATTTTCCTTCTTCAGTTCCAGTTGATCTATATGTAAGGAAAGAAATGAGTTGGCCCAAGGTTTGTTAAAAATTGTTCATATGTGTACATCCAGGCAACAAGACAAACATTTGGGGCTAGGTAGGTCATGCCATTATTTCAAATCAGATAGGTCAAAGGACAACACAAGTCAATGTATATTGGAAAAAACTAGATGGAACTTCAACTTCGCGCAGTCGAAAATGATGCCTCCGCCATAGAGCAATTTCACAAACCATAACGGAAGCAACTTTTAAAATTCAAGTTTGATTGTAATCCATCTGTCGTCTTTAATAATGGATTCACAACCTATTTATAGGCATCCTTAATGAGCCCCATGACCTTTGACCTGATGACCCTAAAATCTAATCAGTTCATTGGCTCTGCAAGATACATATACATGTCTTGAGTTTGATAGTAATCTGTAATTTTGGTTCTCATGATACTGTGATCACAAGCTATTTGTGCATACATAATGAGCCCTGTGACCTTTGAACTTTGACCTTGTGACCCCAAAATCTAATCAGTTCATTGACTCTGCAAGATACATACATGACCCAAGTTTGGCAGGAATCCATTAATCGGTTCTAGAGATAACGCAATAACAAGCTTTTTTGCATACATAATGAGCCCTGTGACCTTTGACCTTGGATCTTGTGACCCCAAAATCTTGCAGTGCTACCAATGTGGATAGTCCTTAAAAGTTCTGTTTGTATTTAATATTTCATGTTGATTGAGAAGTCCTGAAAAGGACTGAGAATCAATAAAGACTCAATGTTTTGGAAAAGTTTAACTGTCCGTTGTCAGGAGTGAAGCGAAGGACGCCAGTGAAATTTGTGGATTTCATGTACTGCAAATTTAGTCCCTAAGTTGTCTTCTGGCCATGCAAGCCTGTACTTTCAAACCCTAATCTTATATCTTTGATGAAATAAAGCCAGGAGTTAAACTGACCAGAGCAAAGGTCAGGTCACCAACACTGACCACGACATACACGTACATGCAAACGGGCCAAGGCAGCAAGGAAGATTGGAAACAAGGAGGGATTAAGAGATGGATAGGTGTGATGCAAATAGGTGTTGATATGATATATTGTTTTTTCTGTGTGTTAAAAGTAGAATCAAGAACCCTACATACATACATACATACAATTGTCTTTTATATAGCGCAACATCCAACGAATTGCTCGAAGCGCTTTACAGAGATAATGACATAGTAAACACAAGATAATACATGTATAAAAGAGTAATTATAATAACAAACAATGCTAGATGGTGTGTCCCAAATCATTACTTTTATGTCCCATAGGAACAAGCTCGTAGCCAGGATTTTATTTTAGGGGGGGGGGGGCGGTAGTGAGCATGCAAAGCATGTGAATCACTTAAAGAGTCCCTAGGGGGGTGGGTGTAGGGAGAGGGGGGTTTCCCATTCGTTGTACCTTTCTCGACTCATAATCCTTGTCTGAATTCAGTCCCGCCCCCTCCTGCGCATAGCGCGGAAGCTTTGACGTATTATTAGAGAAAGAAGATGATCGTTGTACCGTTCTCGACTCCTTTTCCCTTTTTCTTCCTACGTTCTCTTACTTTTTTTCCTTCTCTTTCTCTCTTTTTTTTTTTGGCCGGCATTTTTTGGGGGGCGACCGCCCCCACGGCCCCCCCCCCCCCCTGACTACGTGCCTGCATAGGAATGAGAGCTTGCCCGAAGTGCAGCCAGAATTGGACATTGAAGTGTAGAAGATGTATGGTCGGTGTTTCTCGAAACCATTACAAAAGTAACTCTAACTTCTTGGGCATCTCAAGAATTAGGAATATTTAGCCTGTATGTCTTTGAAAATGAGAAATCGCACTTGCAGCGGCAGTTTAACTGGCAATACGCGGCAAATCTATACCAAAAAGCGAATACAAATTTGCTGCTCGATCATGCAGCCACTCAACGCACACAATACATGAACCCTCAAATCGCGCCACATGATAAAATAAAACAAGCTTTATTTTGAAAAAACAGAATATTCCGGATTTTCAGGTCCTAGAAATTCTGAAAAACAGAATATTCTGGATTATTCGTAAGGGTTGGCAGGTGTGAAAGCTTGACAGAGAATTTCAACCCAAGATGCAGGGGGGATGCAAGGTTATGATAATGCGTAGATGAGTGGTATGACAATGCGCGAGATGCCATGCTATAAAATACATGAAAATGAGAGTGCACTATGACTCGTTTCCTCTCAGACTTAGCCTCACATTAGCTAGTCACCTTTGCTAGAGGGGGTTGCCTTGGCAACACCGTCTCCCGCATGACTGGTAGAAGATGATGATGATGCGGCTCCTCCCTCCTCCGGGGTCCCTGTCTGTCCATCATCATCAGCGGCTTCTTGGAGTCTGATCTTGAGCTGGGCTTCCTCAAACATCTCCTTGAAGGACGCAGCAATGGATGGATCTTTGAACTTGATGGCTAGCTGCTCCGAGGTCGGTTCTCCGTCGGCTGCGTCCATGGCATGCCACACCCAGGCGCGGTCCGAACCGGCCATCGGGTGGATAGCCATGGAACTGGTGATGTAGTGGTTGGCGCACACCTGTAAATAATAGTGAAAAATATTCTGGTTAGCAAAGGTCTAAAACAGCATCCATGGAATGCCACACCCAGGCACGGTCTGAACAAGACATCGGGTGCAGAACCAATGAACTGGTGATGTAGTGGTTGGCACACACCTGTAAATAATAGTTCAAAATATTCTGTAGATCTTTCTATTCATGTAGATCAGGCCTTCTCAACTGGCGGCGCGCGCGCCACTCGTGGCGCTTGCGGTCAGTCAGAGTGGCGCGCGGCTGTTCCAAAAAAAAAAAAAAAAAAAAAAAAATTAAGAAAGAAACACAAAATCAAACAAAATTGTATTTTAAAATAAAAAACTCAGCAAAATCAAAAACTCGCAGTCGAAGTTGAGCCCAAAATGTAAGCAAGCCATTTTGTTTGTTTGATTTTCACTTCATTTTGACATTTTCCGTGTTTATTGCACCAAAATAACTACATATAAACTAACTTCCTGTGTAGATTTTAGCCAGGAATTGTACTAATTATTTCACATCAATATGAAATTATGATTGATGTTTTATGGAACAAAAAGGTGTTAAAAATGCCACATCTGGGCCTTAAAAAAGCCCTACAATCCACTAGCTTCCAGGGGCTTCACCCCCTGGACCCCACCCGGTATCGGCTCGGTCGCTACGCTCTCTCGCAACACAGTCACCAAACATACAGGTTGGCACTTCAACCTCAATACATTTTTATTTTGGCGCTTCTAATAAACTAGTTGAGAAGGCCTGATGTAGATCATAATTGAACAAAATTTAATTGTGAGTTCTGTTAAATGCAAGAATTAATTAGTCACCAAGTGGGATAAAACTAAAGAGAAGATGAGTTCTGGTGAAGGTCTTTACACGAGATCTGTTATCGTCAGAGTGGACAAATTTCATACATCTCTTGAAAAGGATTGCTCTTCAATTGGCCTTACAGTATGTTTGGAATATGACCCGGTTCCCATATGCACCTTAAAAATCAAGAATATTGCAATGAATACCTTGTGTATCTGATCTCTTCTCATGACGATACGATAGACATCTGTCTCCTCCTCCTTCATGATCTTCATGTCGCCGACGCCCCTCTCCTTCCACACCCGCGCCCCTCCATCAAACCGGTAGAGCTTGCCACGCCCAACGAACACGGCCACCTCCTGCTCCTCTCCTGTGACGATGTCCACGTTGTCTGGGAGTTTGACGATCGGCTGGAAGTGGATGTCCCGCTCTTCCTCGGGGTTCACCTCACCACCGACTTCAAAAAAATTAATGAGATTTTCAATTTGTATGAATTGTGTTTCCCACGAAGAGATCAAATTTATGTTTACTCTGTGATATAGTCATGACAATGTTTGATGCATTCTTTCATAATTATATAATCCCTTGTGCTACAAAATTTAAGTAAGAGTCAGGTTGTGTGATACAGAGATCATTGACTATTATGGTAATCACATGGGGTTCAGCGAGGCATATTGTTAATTGCTCTTAACTACTAAAAAAAGGGGTTCTAGGTTTGAACCTTGCTTGGTGCTTAATACATTCTTGGGCAAAGCGTTTTACCCATATTCAGAGTAATTGTTGCTGGAGCATGTCATGTGTTAAACCATTATTGTGGCTATTATTATCACCCTTCGCTCTTGTCACCAGTTATCCAGTTTCAGAACTCAACTAAAGACATACCTATTTCAGATTGCTTACAATTAGTCACTACTTTATTGTCTTTCCCAGTTAGAATCATGAACAGACATTTTTGGTAGTTTTTCAGTCACATCAGCCCCTTTGATTGGGCAACTAGATATTGGCTTTATAAATTCCTCGATTGGTTTGGATTGGATCATTAAACCCAGTAAAACAATTCATGTATTTCTCCGGATGACTGACTTACTTGATTGAATGGTTGAGGTTGCAGCATTGGGTTCCGATGATGCCTTGATGGCTTCGGCTAGAACAGACGAGAGGTTGGGATCACATGACCTGACTACGGGCTCGGCACTTTTAGAATCTGGTCAGGAAATAAAAGTGAAAATATACAAATTCAAAAGTGGTAGAATAGTGGTCTTGTAACTGGAAGGTCCCAGGTTCGAAAACAAGTCCATGTGCTAGTGCTCTTTGGGAAAGAAAGATTTAATATTTTAAATATTTTGATATATCTGACCAAAAATCCTTGGCCACTCGATAATGTACTTTTTGCTTGGTCTGTTGTCGGACTCAGGTCAGGCTCTTCAGTGCGACTGGGGTTTAACCGTATGTTTGGCAAAAATAAAGCACAGAGTAAATGTCACAGGAGCATATGTCGGCTGTCAAGAAACACAGTGGCCCAAATTCACATAGGAGGTTTGTCGACAAACCTAGGTTTATGTGCGTCATATGACGCGTTTCAAACCAAGGTTTTTGTATTGAACGAGGCGGGAAGATTCGCCGGCAATTCGCTCAAACCTTGGTTTGAAACGCGTCAAAACGCAAAAAAACCTTGGTTTGAATCGCGTCATATGACGCTAATAAACCTAGGTTTGTCAACAAACCTCCTTTGAGCATTCGGGTCATTGTGTTTCTTGATGACATTTGGTGACTTCATCAAAATTGGAGAAAGATATGTACCTGCGCCATCGGTCTTCTTTTCCTTTCCTCCACCCTTCTCTAAGTCTTCTTTTGCCTTGTTGACAGCCTCCTTAAACTCTTTGGCCGTGTCTGCAGTCTTGAAGCGGACGGCTAGCTGTTCGTGCTGGACCGTTCCTTCCGAAGCGTCCATTGCTGACCACACCCATGAACGGTCAGAACCAGAGTTTGGACAGAGCTCTATGTGGGAGGTTATGAAGTGGTTTGCACAGACTTTGAACACCTAAGGGATAAAAAAAAAAAGGGTTTTAAAATTTAAATCCTTTACTTTACTTTTACTTTAATCCATCGATGTTGGTAGGACAGGGCCTCTTCATCGATCGATTGAGTTCCTTTACATCAATACTACAGTTTGTTGTGATTTTGTGTCAAGGTGTGTGTGTGATAGGGAGATGGAAGTCAGTGTTTGTGCAGTAGGTTATAATTGGCGGATACAAGACTATGAATATAGCATTAATAAGTGTATAAGTATGCACACAGCAAACACGTGGGGGTCCCATCAAGAAATACTCCCTAGTCTCTCTGAAAGTCTATGGCCCGAATTCACAAAGCAAGGTTTGAGCTCAAACCTCCTTTTGTTTCGCCAAACCTCCTTATGTTCTTTTCAAACCAGGTTTGTAAAAAACGCGTCAAACGCGTCATATGACGTACGAAAACCAAGGTTTGTCGACAAACCTCCTTTGTGAATTCGGGCCTTTGGGTTTGGGAAATGTAAGATAATGACTTTTCCATATGGGGCCATTGGAGGAAAATGCAGAGCTTTACATAACGCCTGTTGGTCATAAAACTGAAGGCTAGTCCTGGTTATTGACAACACCTGTTGTTGGGTTTACACGCAAATGGTGGTGGATTCACCATGAGGGCCCACTACTTAATGTGCCTTTAAATGACAGGTCCGAAAATCAGAAACTGGTTTATAAAAATTTACAGCAAATTTTTTCTTCTTCAGTATTTGGTGATGAATAGGAAACCCAGTATCTAAATACAGAGTTGACTTGACCATGTTTAATAACAATATATGAGGCTGTTTTAAAGCCCCACTGCACTAGTTAGGCCAAGAGAGATTAGACCTCCCTGATAGGTCACGGACAGGTAGTTATCTCATCGAATCAGCTCTCAATTAACATAAGAAAAAGGGCATCATGGGGAACCAGCGGTCATCGATTAGACATTGTTTGCTATATAGAGGGCGCAAGTAGCTATAATTAGTGCAGTGGGGCTTTAAAAAAATAGTTTTTGTTCTACCTGTTCTCTCCTCATGACGATCCTATAGGCATGATCTTGAGAGTTGAAGAGGACCTTGATGTCTCCTACACCTCTCTCCTTCCATGCCTTTGCGTCACCATCGTAACGGTACAGCTTGGCTCGGTGACTGAACTTTACTTCTTCTCCTTCCTCTCCTACAAGAAATGGAAGAAAAAAAAATTACAAACAGAATAATGATAATAGCTACATTGATATAGAGCTGCTACTACCGGTATACAAATAAAGTCAAACCTGTTCTTAGTGACCAACTGTCTACAAAGACCACTTTTTGTGTTTCCTCATTGAAACATGTACTAAAGGAACCTGTCTACAAAGACCACTTTTTGTGTTTCCCTTGGGCGGTCACTATAGACAGGTTTGACTGTATATCATACCATGGTTGATACAAAGGATCATATCATTATGCCCACTTTTATGGATGAACTACCATAGGGCATGAAAGCATTCAGGAATTTTTTTTCTACCAAGTACTCTTTTACCTGACTTGGGTGGAGAGTAGCACATATAGATTAATGCCTTTACAGAATATGTCCATGCTGTAACAGACCATGTACCAAGCTCCCCCCCCCCTATGCTACCATGTACTTTAATAAAAGTTCATGCCCCAGTCACCAAACATCACCAGAACAATTATAGGCCAAACGAAATACGACAATACCCTGGATGGCCATGGAGTTGTCTATTTGGGCTCACTTTGGAGTTGATATGGTGGTGAGACCGAGGGATGACTCACCTTCCCAATAGTTATCAACATACTTAACATGAGAACACAGAAGGTATGTCTTCATCAGCTCGAGATTGATAAATAGCCCGCTATTTCTGATTTGAGAAATAATCCCGAAGTTACAAAGCACGTCTTCATCAGCTCGAGACCCGACCTTGAAAGTTGAAACTCGAGCTCGACAAATTTGCTTAGCGATCGCGCATAGTGCGGGTCTTTGGGCTGGTGAAGATGCACCCGACAAATAGCAGGATAATTTGCAAACTAGCCCAAGATATCTTGGGATGATTATCTCAACCAAATATCCCGCTAATTGCAACTTCGGGCTGATGAAGAAGCAAATTAACTGAATAATTTGCGATCGGGATATTTGGCAATCTCAAGCTTACGAGGACAGGCCTAGAGAGCACTTACCTGTCTTGACTTCGTAATCATCCGGCATCTGGAAGATGGGCTCAAAGTAGATGTCTTCTACCTGCTCCACCTCGTCGACGGAGCCTCCAGACAGCGTCCTACCTCCCCTGGAGAAGGAGGTCTTCGGAGACCTTCCCACCCCCGGAGACCTGGCTCCTCCGGGGGACTTGATGGGGCTCTTGGCGGTCACCGCGTTGAGGTCCATACGGAAGGTGAAAGAAGAACCCTGAGACTTGGCTATGTCGGTGAAGGACAGAGCGGGTTTGCTCGGTGTAGAGGCTGCGGATGAGGCCTCTGCATCAGCATCAGAGCTCAAGGACTTTGATTCAGAGGGAAGAAAAGAGAAGAAAAAATGGTATAAACTCAGCATCAAGAAGATGATAAACTTACACTGAATTTGAGCACATGGCCTTCAGTGTGAACCAGAGGAATTTGGCAAGAATCAAAGAAAAGAGCACTGGCATTAAATTGGTAGAAGATTAGTTATTCAACTCCTATTCTACTCATTTAGTTAAACTGATTTCAAACAAAGCTAAAGCCCACCGCCAGGCTTAATTTTGCGTACAATACAGGTCCATAACAGTAGTTTGTAACTTGTTATTGATATCAAGTTTTATGAAACGGGACCCTGAATGTTTTAGTTGTGATAGTACACTCACCTTCAGGGCACTTGAGAATGGGTACCCTTCCTTGGTTTCACCTGCATCTGGTTTGTCAGGTTGACCGAAGGCGAACCCTGCATCAGACTTGGATTTGTCCTTGCTACCAAAGGAGAACTGAGGCATGTGTTTACCAAAGGTGAACTTGTCTGTAACCAAGGTACCGCCTGGAGTGGTTGCACCGGCAGAAGTTGATGGTGCCGCCTCGCTGCTATCGGCTGAACAGAACGTGAAGCCTGTTGAAGGTGTCTTGGTGGCACCGTCATTCTCTTTTGGCTTCTGGGTGTCGTCGGTTAAAGGTGTCGACTTAGACGAGAGGCTGAATCCTGTAGGAACCTTGAATGCTACACTTGACGGTGCAGCACCATCAGTGGTTGGAGGTGTCGACTGAGATGAGAGGTTGAATCCTGCAGGAACCTTGAATGCTACACTTGACGGTGCAGCACCATCAGTGGTTGTTGAGTCCGGGGTTGCACCTTTAGAGGCAGAAGAACTTCCAGACAAGCTGAACCCATCAGGCATCTTGAAGGTGACACCACTACCAGTGGTACTTCCGGCGGTTGGAGGACTTCCAAAACCAAATCCGGTACTTGCACCGCTTGGCTTAGCACCGAAGGTTAAACCTGATGGAGAAGCAAAGGCACCACCGACGGCACCTGTACTGGCACCAGCGCCGGTAGATGGTTTGGGATCTGTACCTGGCTTTGGTGCGGTACATGCAACGCAAGCAGAAGACTCAGCTGGATTGTTAGTGTAACATGCGTCGCAGTCCCATGTCCCAGGCTTATTGGCAAACTTTGCTGCAAGTGTAGAACCTGTGCGAGGAGCACTGGCACCGGCAGTGGCACCCTTAGCACCAGAGGAAGGCACTGCCTTGGCACCTGGCTTGGGTGCAGTACATGCAACGCAGGCAGGAGACTCAGCTGCATTGTTAGAGTAACATGCATCGCAGTCCCATGAACCAGGCTTATTGGCAAGCTTTGCTTTCAGACTGGCGGATGACTGCCAAAAAAAGAGAGAAAAAAATATGTAGTGGTAGTAAAACCTACCTAAACATCATATATATATCGTGCACATATCCATCCTAGGGATGCTCAAGGAAGGTACCATCTAAGTAGTAACAAGGCCTAAGCCAATTTGCAAAAAGGGTGCTAAAGCATTCCAGGAATCACTTCCCACCACAAATAAGTGGAACTTCAGACTCTTTCCCTGCCTCTAAATGTTGATTTTTGTGCATGTTCAGCATTAGTATGAACTAATATATGGTCAATTGTAACAGCACATCCAGTGAACACGGTAAGGTAAGCAACGCAAACATCATGAATCAAGGGCTCCCCATTAAAATGGGGTCATATAACAAAATTGTTCAATCATGAAGGCCCTGCCATATAAACAACAAAATTAACAAAGTTTTAGGGGTCATTCTGAATTGTTTTGACCATCATCTGAGTAAAGTACTCATTCAAAAATAAATTCAAATTTTGAGCTTTTTGAGAGATACTTACCCCCTTCCCCATTGAGAGTGTATTGTTTCCCATTAGAAGGCTTGTAAGCTGTGGGTTAGCTTCCGATGCTCTTAGAGACCTGCTCTCAGTGCTCTGTTTGAAAAAAGAAAGAAAGAAAGATCAATCATAAATATGAATGCACTTTACAACTAACTAAACTCAAACGTATTATTATATTGCATTCATTAACACCAGAATGTTCACTGCGCCAGCGTTGGTTTTAGGTAGTGTATGAAATTGTGTGTAAATAGGGTTTACGACAACGTATTCAATCACGGATACAACCTCTTTTTGTGTTATATTTTAGTCTTTGCATTCATAGATTTATTTAATTTGATCGGTCAGTATAACAACAAAGGATAAACTGAAATTTTAGAGTTGCCAATTTGAGACAAATAAAGCAAATTCACAAAAATCTCCTTGTCTTTGATAAGTTTTAAACCATACTTTTTTTATCTTGACCGTAACGTAGAGTACACATCCTCTCTTGCTTGTTTGTACATGGAAGACAATTTTTCTTTTCTCCTTTTCCTCCTTCCTTTCTTCTCTTCCTCATTCTTCTCTTCCCTGACCCCTAGTGGTTTCTCAGCCTCTGTTTCTACATGTACATACCTTTGATACTGACAACCATCTCTTTTTCTTCATTCTCCTTTTCTTCCTTGACCACTATTAGTTCCTTGGTCTCAAGGAAAACTTCCTTAAGTGCTTTGATCAAATTTCAACCAAACGCTATTGTACAGTCTACATCTGATTCATCTCATTCATACCTTACTGACGACCTCCTCTTCTTCTTCCTCCTCCTCCTCTTCCTTTTCTTCCATGACCCCTAGTAATTCCTGAGCCTCAAGGAAGCATTCTTTGAAACGCTTGGCATCCTCGACGTGCTTGAACTTGACAGCCAGCTGCTCGGTCTTGGCCTCCTCCTCTGAGAAGTCCACAGCAAACCAGATCCACGCAGTCTCCGAAGCCATCATTGGCTTGAGGACCATGTCTGCTGTGATCCAGTGGTTGGCACACAGCTGCAAGGTCAAAGATCAAAGGTCACATTGTTAATCTATAGACAGGAAGGCACTTTAGGAAGGTAACAGGTCAATTTAAAGAGAAGCTATCATCGGCTTGAGGACCATGTCTGCCGTGATCCAGTGGTTGGCACAAAGCTGCAAGGTCAAAGATCAAAGGTCACATTGTTAATCTATAGACAGGAAGGCACTTTAGGAAGGTAACAGGTCAATTTAAAGAGAAGCTATCATCGGCTTGAGGACCATGTCTGCTGTGATCCAGTGGTTGGCACAAAGCTGCAAGGTCAAAGATCAAAGGTCACATTGTTCATCAAATGAAATTTACTGACGGTTTAAAATGTAAATGCATTTCCAAACGTGAAAGGTCAACTTGTTTATAGAGATCTATATGACTGCTATCAGTGAAAATACACAATTCATAGTCAGAGGGGTGAATGCCAATAGAAGTATACCGCATCTACTATGAACAAACCTTCAAGATCTGATCCCTCCTCATGAGAATGCGAGCATTGCCAGTCTTGGGGTTCCTCAAGACCTTGATGTCCCCGACGCCGCGCTCCTTCCACGCCTTGTTGTCGCGATCATAGCGATAGAGCTTGGCCCTGTGGCGGAACATCTCCTCTTCATCCTCCTCCCCAGTGCTGATACTGCCGATGTCGGGGAGTGATACGATGGGCTCGTAGTGGGGGTCGTACTCCTCCCCGCCACCGTACGAGTCGTCGTTGTCATCGTTACCATGGGAAACACCACCACCTCCGAAGACAGGGGCCCCGGTGTGGGCAAAGGCGAATGGTTTGTCAGATGCTGGATTCGGACGGGGTAGGAGAAAAGAAGTATAAAGAATTATATAGGTAAAGATAAAGGGTGGTATTTTCGAAAGCGGACTAACTTTAGTCTATAATTTGATATGTACCTAAATAACCATGATAACATGATTATATCATAGTTATATTGCTATTTATTAATTATGCTATTACATTTTATTTTGATTCAGTGGCAGATTAAATCATTCAAAAATATATTCATATGGAAACTTGGCATTCCGTACTTAGTCAGTGGATTAAACCATGGACTAAAGTTAGTCCGCTTTTCGAGAATACCATCCACAGACCCTGGTGCTTACATGTAACATTCAGCATGGCGGGGCAAGAGGGTTCACAACGATGAGTTGCTTGTATGATGCTGGATAAGAAATAGAGAGCTAACAAGAATTCAATGAGTAAATACCCTAGTTTTTAATGTAATATTTAATATGGAGAGGGTGGGTACCATAATGCCTTAGTGTTTTGAAGAGTTATGGACGACAGGATAATTATGGAAATCAATTACCAATGAAAAGGCATAGTAAAAGCTTATGGTGTAATCTCCTGATGAAATATTGTGAATTGACTATTCTTCATATAAGCTTCTTTGTTCCATAGCCAATGTAATAACAAACTGGTATGTCCTATAGATGCTTTTCATTCACTATTACAAACTTAATTATCCTATATTTTAATGCTCGCTCATTCTTTTGTTCAAGAGGGGCGCGGGGAGAAGGAGAGGCTTTAAAACACATTTTGTTCCTACCTTTTTTGCCGAAAGGCTGTTCGAATCCGTCTGTTTGGTGGGCTGCTAAAGTCGCAAATGACATTCCTCCTTCTACGTCACCACCTCCAAACATGCTTCCACCTTTACAATGGAAGGTAAAATATCATTAACAATCAATCAATCATTAATCAATCAATCCACCTTTACAATGGAAGGTAAAATATCATTAAAAATCAATCCACTTATAGTTGTTAAAAATAAAAAAATCAATCAATCTTTACCCCTCAAGCCTCATGATACGCCACAGCAAACCACTGTGGTGTTCTGTATAACGGCGTAATATGCTTCACATTTATGTACCTTATAGCGCAGAGCTCTGTGAATTTGCCAAAGCATTTTCTATGAACATCATAACGTGTCTGGTATTACAGTAAGCAATGAGTTGTTCCATCAGAGAATGATAGATTAGAGTACACTCTCGGCTGCCCCCCAAAAGCCGTTTCTGCCACGTACTGACAATACATAGCTCTTTTGGTCTTTTTGCGGGCATCTGAGTAGTTCGTATATTCACTGTACAGTCAAACCTGCTTTAGTGAACACCCGTCTACAAAGACCACATTTTTTGTTTCCCTTGAAAATGGTTTCTCATTGAAACATGGACTAAAGGCACCTGTCTCCAAAGACCACATTTTGTGTTTCCTCATTGAAACATGTACTAAAGGAACCTGTCTACAAAGACCACTTTTTATGTTTCCCTTGGGCCATCGCTATAGACAGGTTTGACTGTAGTAGGACATTACCTGGTGAACTTATAGGCAAGCTTCCTCCAGTTGCTCCGAATGAAGTCGGTTCTACAAAATTAAGAACACAAAAGATTTTCAATTTTAATCATGCAATATCTCCATGTTTGTTGCTCTTATTTGCAAGAGACAAGATGACTAGGGCACAGTACAACAATCTTAGATTGCAAAATGTTTGGTGCAGTTTTTGCAAAGATGATAATAGCAATATTCCGAACAGAGCGGTGTCTTTCTCAGCACATTCCATATACCATTGCAGGATGTTATCTCCTATTTAAAGGGATTGGGTATTTTTGTCTCAGATTCTGAAACAAAATCCTGGATTTAGCTCATGCTGCAATGATAGTTATAAACCTTTAGGTCAGTCAGGAACCCCATGACTTTTACAAGCCAATCGGCTGTCTGATTATCAAGATATTTATGATGGAAATCGAAATTTCAAAAAACGTTTTCCTAACGTTTTTTATTACACTACAGTCCATTGGGGAAAATGAGTATGGTAAAACCGGTCACTCAAAGATTTTAACTTTTTTGAGGCACTTCATTTTGAAGCGCAATTTTTTAGGGCTTCAATATTACACCATATCACAGACACTGATAACACGTAGGGCCATGCATCTCAGATTTAAAATGTTAAATGATGCCTATAAGAAACTCCTACACCCTCACCTTTCGGTCTGACTGCCGGTCCTTTCTGGAAAAGCGAATCTAAATCAAGGTCTTCGATACAGCCAATACATCCCTTGCAGGGAGGGGCATTCTCGTAGAGGTAGAAACCACCGGGGAGCTTGAGTTTCTCAGCTCTTGCACGCTGACTGGGAGTTGGCTGGGTCATGGAGACGAAGATTACATCATCGTCTAGTGAAGAGAAGTATGATTATAAGCATGAGGAATATTAGTAATTACGGTAAAGATGATAAAGTTTAAGAGTGAAGAGGTTTCAGTAATACCATTTATATAAATAACAAATAACAATGGACCCAATATAGATCCTTGCGGTACTCCACATTAAATAGTTAATTTTGATGATTCATGATTTTGGAAAGATACATATTGTTGTCTGTCTTCAAAATAATTAGTAAACCATGAAAGAGCTTGACCTCTTACGGCGTAGTATTGTAATTTATCAGTTAATATTTTATGATTAATCGTATTAAAAGCTTTTGACAAGTCCATGCAAAATTGCGTAATCGGCAGAAAGACCAATTCTAAATCCCGACTGGTTAGAAATCAATAAATTATTGATCAGTTTATTGATTTCTCTGACATTCACATGAAACAAAGAACTTTCTGAGTACTAAAAGATAACTGCTCCTAATACAAAGGAAGTAGTAAACAGATTATCTAATGAATCGTAGATGTTTCAGAGATTCAACTCCATCCTCTGGTAAAGGAGGAGGTTCTTAGAAACAAAGGTGTCTTGGTCTTGTGGATGATCACCAGAGCGTGGATCAAAGTGCCACTAATTTGGGAAGACATTAATCTGTTTGCCACTCTCAACCCAGGTGAGGTAAATAGGCACTTGGTAAGAACAAAAAAACATCTTTGAATGCTTTGAGCATCTCAGGGTAATCTCGCTACAGATGGGATAAAAGTAGCATATTTTATGTGTTTTAATCATCTCTTGGGATGGATTTGCGAGTACTATAATGTGTAGCTATTATTACAATTACAGTGAAACCTGTCTATAAAGACCACCCAAGGGAGACAAGAAAAGTGGCCTTTGAAGACAGGTGGTCTTTGTAGACAGATTCTTTTACTACATGATTCAATGAAAAAACATTTTCAAGGGAAACAAAAATGTGGTCTTTCTGTACAGGTGGTCACTAAAGCAGGTTTGACTGCACATTATTACATAATTTCTGTATACACATTTTGGGATTCTTTTTTAACAAAAAACAAAGTGTTATCAATTTCACAAACCTTCACCCTCTGACTTGAAGGATACGGACTTGGGTGTGTCTGCTACTTTGGGCGATGCAGCCTCCTTGGCCAGAGGACTCTGTCCCGGCTTCCTTGAGGATGGTACCGTCTGATCACCCTGAGGAGGAGTTCCAGGAAATCCCTTCGGAGAGGAGAAGAACCCTGGATACACCGGTGATGCAGACCTTGCCACCTCTTGGCTAGGGTTAGGCTTGCCGAAGACCACTGGTGATCCTCCTGCTGCTGCAGCAGGCTGGAGAGTGGCCTTTGAAGGTCCTGCAGGCTTGAAGACACCCGCTGTTGATAAGGTGGTGGATGGTGACGAAGCAGACGCGGTGGTGGACATGCCAAAGGAGAAGCCGGTGAATGGGGACGCAGAGGACGAAGAAGTGGTGGCTGGCTGGGCTATAGAGGGCGCTGGTTTGACGGTGCTTGGCGAGAAGGAGAAGCTCCCGAAGGCTGGACTTGGTTTGGAGGCGGCAGAAGCGGGGCTGGGAGTAAATCCTGTGAACTATTGTTGAGAGTGGAGAAATTCATTTAATTTCATTTGACTCATTCTCCATGAAAAAACATTAAACATACAAACATGATATACAGATAAAAGATTGCAAGGAAATTACAAAGAAACAAACAAACATAATTTGCCAAAAAAAAGGGCAATTAGCCTTATGAACGTCAATCCCTTAAAAAGTATACACTGTATTGTTGAGAAAAGAAAAATAGGAAAAGAAAAGCAGAGAAAACTTGAACACCAATACAAAAGAAAGAAAAAAAGGGAAGGAGGAGGGAGAATACATTACAAAGTGCATTTACTGAAGCATTACATAATTAAATTTGAGATGAATACAATGATAAAATGAACGTAGGAATCCAATTCAATACAGCATAGTGGGAGGAAGTACCCAGCTTCTATTACATTCATTAGGAAGACACACAATGATCTAGAAATTAAAAAAATTCTATCCTCTTGGTAAGAAGTGAAATAGGCTCATTTCAAGCACATGAGTACATGTGTACACATCCGATAAATTCTGTGCACACGTAATGAAATCAAAGCAAATGAAAGCAAAGAAATAAGTTGGTAAATAGGAACTCGTCTTAAAAAAATTGTTTGGGTACACGGATGCAGGGAAAATGAAATTGAAAGTCATGAACCATGACAAATTGGTACCAAGAAATAGAAAGGTTCTATTCTATTTCTTGTCTTTTAAAAAATGGCCAGGGTCTTCAATGTTCACCCTGTAATGATACTTATCAAGTTGACATTGATGTTGTTGTTAAAGGAGTGAGATAATCGTTCTGTTTTCATATATTTATTGGAATGAAAGCAATGTTTACTTCTATAAATCAATGCTCCACGATTAAAACTTTTGAGCAAGGTCTTACCTGTGTCTTTGGCTGAGGTGGTGCAGAAGTTTGAAGTGAAGCAGGGGAAGGGGAACCCCCTCCCGTAGCAGCAGCAGCTGCCATCATAGTCAGCCTCTGTCTGTCGGTCATATTCTGATTGGCCATCCCCAGTGGCTGGAGGCTCGCTTTGCTTGGTTCTCCTCCTGTGCCCAGGGGTTTGGTTGGTGTCCCTGCAAAGGGGCTCAGGCCCGGTGTGGCCACCACGGGCGGAGTCACGTTCTCGATGCCCCTGTCAGGGGTGCTGACGAAGCCCCTGTTGGGTACCTGGGCGGGGGCTGCAGGGGTAGGTCTGGCTGCAGCTGAAGGGGATGGGGAGCCTGGTGAGAACATGGCAGGGGGGACAACACCATGAGACTTGTTGGATGGCATCCCACTGGTGATTGAACCACCTGATCATAAGAAAAATGGACAAGTTCAAGACTTTGTCAAACTAAATGGATCTTTGAGTGCGTGCAGTCGAAAATGATGCCTCCGCCATAGAGCAATTTTTTATAAACCAAAACAGAAGCAATTTTTTAAATTCAAGTTTGATTGTAATCCATTAACAGGTTCTCAGAATATCATAATTACAAGCTATTTGTCATAAACATGAATGACCCTTTGATCTCTGACCTCGTGACCCTACAATCTAATCAGTTAATTGGCTCTGCAAGATACTTACATGTCCTGAGTTTGATAGTAATCCATCCGTTGGTTCTAATGATGCGTTCATAAGCTATTTTTGCCTACATAATGAGCCCCATGACCTTTGACCTCATGACCCCCAAATCTAATCAGTTCATTGGCTCTGCAAGATACATACATGTCTTGAGCTTGATGGTTATCTGAAATCTTGTACACACACATCAAGACAGCGAGGCAGAAGAAGCATCCTCTTACCTTTAAACATGACAGGCTTGTCGGGGGCCGAGGTCGGGGTCCCACTGGCCCTCCCGAGCATTCCCTTCTCTTCCATATCTGGGAGGGGCTTCTGAGGGGAAGCCCCCTGAATGCTATGAGGGGAAGTACCCTGGATGCACGCTGCTCCTGCTCCTCCGGACATTATGAGACGCTGGTTGTAGGCTGCAGTCGCCGACGTTTCCTGCTGCTGTTGCTGCTGCAGGGAAAGGATATCAAAGTGACTCGGTAACATTGCCTCAGATTCTAAAAACAATCCTGGATTTAGCTCATGCTGCAATCATAATTATAAACTGTTAGGTCATAAATGAATCCCATGACTTTTACAAACCAATAGCTTGTCTGATTATCAAAATATCTATGATTGGAATTAGAAATATCAGAATCATTTTCCTAACGGTTTTCATAACACTACAGTCTATTTGGAAAACCGGTCACTCTTAGATTTTTACTTTTTTGAAGCACTTCATGATCATTTTGAAGAGCAAATTTTTGTAGGGCTTCAATATTACACCATATTACAGACACTGATAACACATAGGGCCATGCATCTCAGACTTAACATTGTTAAACGATGCCTTTAAGACCGAAATATTTTCAACTCCTTGAAAAATCTACAAGTCTGTCTAGTCATCATTTTTCCCATGTTGATTTCCTTCTTTAGATCTTTACTTTACATTAGTAGAAAATAATCTTCATCATAATACTTACAAATCATGGATTACAAAAAAAACACAACAAAAAAACAAACAAACAACAAATCGTCGGCCTTATGCCAAAAGGGCCTTAACCCGATTTTGGGGGTTATTGAGTTATTAATATCACCTTGTAGATTTCATCATTCTCTTTCAAATGATGTGCTTCACTTGTTGAAATTCGATTTATTTATGAAGATAATTATGAATTTCAAAAGGGCCTTAACGCGTATCTCGTCTTTTTCCTTACGCCAAAAGGGCCTTAACCTCCACGGATGATCCATTTGCGTTAGGAGGGCCTTTCTGGCAAACCAAAGGTGTTGCGAAACAAGAACATTTCCTTATGCCAAAAGGGCGCTAACTATGCGCGCGTACGCGCGCATAGTTACGCGCATAGTTACGCGTACGATAACGGCAGGTTAAGGCA
Source organism: Strongylocentrotus droebachiensis (assembly GCA_035222895.1). Classification (NCBI taxonomy): domain Eukaryota; kingdom Metazoa; phylum Echinodermata; class Echinoidea; order Camarodonta; family Strongylocentrotidae; genus Strongylocentrotus; species Strongylocentrotus droebachiensis. The sequence continues at coordinate 99,869 of JAVYIG010005986.1, read as the reverse complement.
CTTTTGGCATAACGCCGCGTAGGTTACGCCCCTTTTGGCATAATGCCGAGTAGGTTACGGCCCTTCTGGCATAACATACGCTAACATACGCTACATTCAAGCCTTATGCCAAAAAGGCCCTAACATGTTTTTTGCACATAGCATGTACAATTCTGAATATTTTATAACAAATTTAACACATTTCATGTAAAACTTAATAACTTAACACATTTATCGAAATTGGATTCAAAAGCAAAAAAACGACCACAAACTTTTGATTATTAGAGAGGCCAAAACCTTTAAACGCAATTATCTCGGAATGGCCAAAAGCAGTTAAGGCCCTTTTGGCATAAGGCCGACGAAATATAACTCTTTGAGATGAAAAGCACAAGGGAAATACTAAGTGATTTCAGGTAACAAAATGATTGGGGTTTTGTGTGTCTACCATCTCTAGCCCATGTAAAGTGCGTAATCTAAATTATATTCAGTGACTGGGGTAATAATAATACCGCAAGTGCTTTACCAAAAGACGTTAAAAGACGGGAGTTGCTGCTACCTTGTTTGGCGTTCAACAATAAGGGATAGGGCAACGTCGATCTGGCGCTGCTCAGTGGCTGCCGGGCTCACGATCAATTGGGCAAAAAGAATTTCCATTTTCGGTTTAAAATTTGGAGTGGACTTAAAAGATTATTATTATTATTATTATTGTCACTGATAAAATGCTTTATAAGAAACAGTGCTTATAATTATTTACCTTTAGGCTCTGTAAAGCGGCAAGCTGTTCGGGGGTGCCTTTCTCCTCTGGAGAAGCACCAATGGAGGAATACATCCCGTAGAGGCTCTCCAACGGACCGCGCCCATTGCTCCTGGGCGTCGACGCCATCATACCAGGAGACATGGTGCCGCGGTCATAAGTCGGCATTGCGTAACCTTGTTGCTGGGCGTAGTAGGCGGCGTTGTGCATCGGCGAGGGCACGCCGTAAGCCGAGGGGTACCAGGCCTGCTGGGGGGTACCTGCTGCGCCCATGGGGGAGGGCGGAACCATGTGGGGCTGGTAGTATGCCCCCCCTTCCATGGGGAGGTAGGCAGGGTGCGGCTGGTAGAGGGTGCGGTTTGGAGTCTGCTGCTGCATGCTTGGACTTGCAGCTGAAAAAGGGACAGAAAACGAGACAGATCCTTATTGAATGATAGGAACCAGGTGATAATAGGTTTTTAACACAAAAGATCGTCCAGGGAAACACAAAATCTGGTCTTTGTAGACAGGTAGTCTTTACATACAGGTTGTCACTAAAGCAGGTTTCACTGTATATACCCATTTTGTGGGGAATCCCATTTCATCTATTACCATGGGTGTATAAACAGCAGTTCAACCGCAGAATACCTATGGGGAATCTTTGCAAACAGAAACAGAGATAAAATACACAGGGGTGATAGTGAGCACTAAAAACAACAAAAAAGGATTCAGTGAGAAAAGCAAATGGCATCAAACAACGTTCCCCCTTTTGAGTAAGAAAATAGGGGAAAAATCCGGAAGGGGTAAAATCAGTGGGGGGGGGGGGGGGGGGGGGGGATCAGGAAACCGATTTAAATCGGGTAATTACACCAGCAGGAACTTACTTTGTCTGGTAGCCAGCGGGTGCGTCGGCTGCTGAGGAGGTTGCTGGGGTACTGGCTGGGGGGCTTGCTGGGGCAGCTGAGGGGAGGAAGTGGCTTGAGGAGCTGTTGATGGGGTCCCGGTCACACCCTGGTCGGCTGGGGCCGGTGCAGGTGCAACAGGGGCCTGGTTGAGAGCCTTGACTTGTTGAAGCTTGATCTCTTGAAGGTCTTTCTGTGGATTTAAAATGATATGGTACAGTCAAACCTGCTTTAGTGACCACCTGTCTACAAAGGCCATATTTGTTGTTTCCCTTGAAAATGGTTTCTCATTGAATCCTGTACTAAAGGAACCTGTCTACAAAGACCACCTGTCTACGAAGGCCACTTTTTGTGTTTCCCTTGGGTGGTCGCTATAGACAGGTTTGACCGTAAAAGGGTATGGTAGTGTGGATAAGTGATCTGCTTGGAGATCATAAAATGTGGTCCAAAAATACAAACCATTTCTTAGGAGCGCTTTGAATAAACAATGTATAAAATGTTTAAGCAACAAGGCTATTCTTACGGTAAGATTAGATGTTGCCTCAAAATCTTGTCCATAAATAGAAACCATTTCTTGGGAGCATAATTGAATAAACTACGAATCAATGTTTTAACAAGGTGGTGATTCTTATGTTAAAGACCATCTGTCCTAGTGTGGACAGGAGGGATTACACCACCCAGCTAGGTCACTGACATGTGTTTATCTCATCAAATCAGCTCTCAATTAACATAATAACATGGGGATCATAGAGGACCAACAGGCACCGATTAGGCATTGTTTGCTAAATAGAGTGCGCAAGTAGCTACAAGTAGTGCAGTAGGGCTTTTAAAAAATATATCTTACAGTGAGTTGAAGGACTTGTTTCATGAGTTCAGCGTTCGATTCCATGAGTTTATCCTCTCTCTTCATCAGTCTTTGATTCTGATCAAGGATGTGTGAGTGAGACAGGTTGAGGGCTCTAACCTCTGCTGCCAGGCGACGTGGGCTAGGGTCAGGACTCAGCTAGGGTGTGGAAAGGAAGAAGAAATATTGACAAAAAATAAATAAATGAATAAAAATAAAATACAAATGAAATAACAAACAATCATTTGGGTCTTTTTCAAACGGAATATTTGTAGGAACAGTCAAACCTGCTTCAGTGATCACTTGTCTTCAAAGATCACTTTTTGTGTTTCCCTTTGGCGGTCGCTATAGACAGGTTTGACTGTACATGTAATATGGATACAGGTAACACCACAAAGCTTTCTGCCATAATTACTGGCTTGTATGATTAACATAAAATGAACTGTTTCAGAAAAATCACAACACTTTCATCACTCAGCTAGGGTGATGAATTTTTCCCCCTTTTTTTTGTTTAGTCCACTTCGATTAAAGATTTGTAATCAATTCAGGTGCAGGCAATGGTTCTACGACACCCACCCCCTGGACAACCATCCCTAGGATAAACACTCTCTAGGACAACTACACCCTAAGACAACTAATCCCAAGACAACTAGCCCCCAGACAACTACCCCCTACAACAACCATCCTCTAGGTCAACTACCACACGGACGACTATCCTAGGGGGTAGTTGTCTGGGAGGTACGGTAGTTATTTGGGACTTCAGTTTACCTGTTCAGGGGGATGTTTCACAAAGATCCCAAGTCGATCTTAACTCTAAGTTGGACTTAAATATTATGGAAAGCCATTTGTAGCCTTAAAATGAAATATATTCAAAAGCGAAAATTCAAGTATTTTAGACTTTTTATAAATTCCACACCAAGAACATGAAATCTCCTTGATAATAGAAAATATGAACGATTTGAATCAACATTTCATGCCTTTTAAAATAACTTTTACAAAATATTTTCATAGATGCTAACGGCTTGCCATAATTTTTAAGTCCAACTTAGAGATAAGTTCTACTTAGGATCTTTGTGAAACACCCCCCAGAATACCAAGACTAAGACATGGTCCCATTTTCTCTCTGTACCAACTCCCTGAATGTTGAGTCGTAGTCATGTGAGATTGTCTCGAGGTGGATCTAAGTGCACGTTGAGTTCTGATAATAACATGATTACATAACATGGAAATCTGTCTTACCGGTTCAGAGTACTGAGACTGCGACAGGGTCCTGTTGTCTCTCTGCATCGAGTCCCTGTATGGTGATTCGTAGTCACGCGAGGGTGTCCTGCCCCTGGAGCTGGAGCCGTGGGTGCTCTCTTGAAGGAAGGAGTGTCTGATGGAGGAGAGGTTGGAGATGTCTGGATTGTTGTTTGCCTCCAGGGCGGATATCTGCTCCAGGATGGAGGCTTGCTCCGCCTCGATCTCCTCCAGGAGAGTCTGGACTTCCTCGTGGAGCGGCTGGAGATGGAGAAAAGAAGGAGAAGAACATAGAGAGAAAGAGAAAAGAATGAGAAAAGGATAAGAAAAGGGGGAGAAAAGAAGGAGAAGAACAAGGAGAGAACGATAAGATGGAGAATGGAGAGAAGGATGAAAGGAAAAGAAAAGTAGGAAAAAGAGAAAAGGATAAAGAGAAAAGGATAAAGAGAAAAGAAGGAGAAGAACAAGAAGACACAGATGAGAAGAGAATGGAGAGAAGGAGGAAAGGAAAAGAACATAGAAAAAAGAAAAAAATAATGAGAAAAGAAAACGAAAAGAGAAAAGAAGGAGTAAAGAAGGAGAATGGGAGAAAAGAAGGAGGAGAGAAGGTAACTCTATTCGTATTTCCATTTTAAACTTTCTGACACTACTGTTCTGTATAAATGTATTATGATTAATGTTGTTGTTGTCGTGGATATTTGTGTTGTTGATGTTGTTATTATGTTGATGTTGTTATTATGATGATGATGATGATGATGATGATTATCATTATCACTATCACATAACTAAAACATTTTTACACTCACATTTCTTGGTTCCATGTCAATGCAGTCCATCGTGAGAAAGAGCGTGTGTTTCGACTGGTCTAGGAGATCTCCTTGTTTCTTCAGTGTGTCTACTGTGATCTTATCAAGGGGTTTACCCTCTGTCTCCATAGATGCCAACACATGGAGCATCTACATAAAATCCAAAACAAAACCATATGATGTTTTCATGAAGCATTTCAATTCAAGTCAATCATATTTTTGATAAATAAACAGCAATATTTCACAATATATGAAGTGAATAAAAAACAAAACAAAAACAAGATAACATTGAAGAGTTACAGATACATGTATAACAACTGATATAATGTTGTTTGGTTGTTGTTGGTTTGTTTGCTTTTCTAATGGACATTTCAGTTTAGATAAACTTATAAGACAACAAGATGAATAAGAAAGAACCTCTTATATGCATCTGCCTTTATGTATTCATTAACCAATATCCCTGTTTACTTAAACATCTGACCTCACAAAACGAAATGCTTTACATCTAATTTTGTTAATTGTTTTATATACCTTGGTCCACATTGGTTCAATTTTTGTTAAATCTTCAGCAATACGATCACATAATATTAATGCCTACGGTATCACCTTTGATGGTGGAGGCACACTAATATCTAGCTTATGATAAAACATGGTCTCTGTTCCATTCAAATATGCATTAAATTGAGGAGAAAAATGAACCTTAATGAAATTGTGTGTCCCACTGCAGCACCAGAGATGCCAACCCTATAGGATGGCTGTCAGTAACATTTATTATATTTGTCCATAACAAATGGGGGTCTTTCCGGAACGCAGACACCGCAGCATAATTTTCGCGCAAAACGTACACAAACACCCAATCACTCTTACTGCATTACGAACCTACCATTTTTAAGTAAAAAATAAAAATGTGCATAAAAACATTTAAAAAAGAATCTGTTTCCAGTCAAAGGATCTCCTCCTCGGGTACTCGCTCTTTTGAGTGAATCCATGATCATATTCAGGAAGAAAACACCTCATTCAAGCGTTGAATGGCAAATTTGAATCCACAGTCAAATCGCAGAACTCGTATCCTACACACGCACACTCACCAGTACCACAGACACACTACCAGCCCAGGCCGCTAGGCCCGGCGTTCATGTACAACAACACACCGTATACCGCACTTGCAATGCGCCCGCTGACTCACCGAAGTCTTCGCTACTATACTTGAATGGATATTGCAGGCGCCGTGTGCACGATCATTTACCACCATGCTCCCCCCAAAACACATGACCGCACGTAGCATACTAGTATCAAACAGTCATAACGGCGGCCGTGTTGTTTCTGAATTAAACAAGATGGCGGCGGACGGACCATGTGCGCAAAAGTGCCTATCCAGTGTAGTCAAATTCAGTGAACTTATGAGTAAATGCGTGCGACATGCAGCGTTGTGTACGGAGGCTATGTGCTAAGGCGGCATTTGCTATAATGTACTTTTATTTATCGTTTCCCCGTAAACTTTTGATCGTTTACCGTAACGCTGTAACAAGAGCATTAAAACCGTAACAAATACGGCGAAACCGTTACGGTTGGCATCTCTGCAGCACAACATCAAGAATTTTTCAATACACTGTTACCATTATTCAGGTGCTGTTTGTGTAAGATTTTCTTGAAATACAAATGGTATTAAGAAACCAGCAAATGAAATAGAATGGACCTTTCAATAGATAAACAATCAGTTTTTGTATGTGTACTTTATCTCTCTATTCCTTTTCCAATAAAAACTTGGTTCATATACAATATGACGATTTGTTTTCAATTCATATTAAATATGAACAAGGGAAACGCTCTCGGCGGTCGCGCCTGCTTTACGCAATTCGATATGATGACAAACTGAGGTTGGAACATTATGCATAGGCAGGGTGGCCCATTAGCAGGCCCCCCAAAATGAAATCCTCTAAATATACTCACATTTTGAAGTGAATATTGCCTAAGAATCATCAGAAGAATTATTTACTATTAAATGTACCACGATCGATAACTTGAATGAAATATATGAACAAATTAATAAAAAAAATTATTAATTCTCATATTAAGTTGTGAAAACATAATCCAAGTCTACTGACCTTTGACCTTGTGACCTGGAATTTGTGTCATATGATTTGTGATACTTGATAACCCTTGGGTACAAGTTTCATGGAAATTGAACAATCAATATTGAAAATATGCTAAAAAATTCAAAATCTTGATGTTGATGCCACAACAAAGTCTAAGTTTGTTGACCTAAAATGACCTTTGACCTTAACTTAGTGACCTGAAATACTACTCACATGATTGGGGATACTTGATAACCCTATAGTCTAAGTTTCATTGACTAAGAACTTAAACTTTCAAAATTATATCAAAAATTCAAAAACTTAACCTTAGGTTAAGTTTTCGATGATGATGCCACAACATAGTCCAAGTCTGTTGACCTGAAATGACCTTTGACCTTGACTCTGTGACCTGAAATTCTACTCACATGATTGGGGATACTTGATAACCCTATAGTCCAAGTTTCATTGACTCAGAACTTATACTTTCAAAATTATATCAAAAATTCAAAAACTTACCCTTAGGTTAAGTTTTTGATGTTGACGCCGTCGCCGTCGCCGCCGCCGGAAAAGCGGCGCCTATGTCTCGCTTTTTTGCTACGCAGGCGAGACAAAAATGATGATAAAGAGGATAAAAACATACCCTTGCTTTTGAGAAGAGAGCCTTGGGGGTTTTTGCTTTGGCTAGGTTGGATAGCGCCACCTGGTGTTGACCTTTCTCAAACAGGGAATCCGCGATCACTACAGCACCCTCATCCAGCAACTTAGCCACCAGACCATCCTGCAGAAAAAAAGGTAATTATGAAAACATAGTATATAGGGACTCATTATTAGATACATTGAAGTAGTAAGGGTTTTATCTTCACTTTTAAAATGATTCTGCATACCATATGTAAACCAAATTCCATCTACATACTGTTGAGGTGTTGTGGTCTAGTGGATAAGTCACCCGACTGCAGATCACAAGATATGGGGTTTGAGGCCCGCCGCAGCACTAATGTCCTTTGGCAAGACGTTAATCTACATTTGCCACTCTCCACCCAGGTGTTAAAATGGGTACCCACTAGGATGCGAAAGTTATCCTTACCTCGAATGGCTTGTGCACATGTGAAAACATCGGCTTCTTGGGATGTGGAACTGCTCGATTACTGGTAAGAGAAGGACAAAAAAAAGAAAAGAAGGCAGGTGTCACTACAGTAAATACGTGTTCACTATATTTGTGTCGTTACAAGCTTTCAAATTACAGATTTATAATTGTATTATTATTCTGTCAATATATTTCCATGAAACAAAATTATGTTTGTTATTATTTTGAGGGATCCACATTCTACAAGCTTTGCTTTTCAGTGGATCCTTCCATTTCCACAGGTTTATCTTAAAAAAAACTTTTACTAAATATTTATGTATACTTTCTATTTTCATGATATTCCATATGCACAGATGGCAAATTTAAAAACAAAAAAACAAACAAAAAGGCGATGTTTGTTTTGTTGGTGATCATCTTGGTTATACCTTGCCATCATCTTGAGGTGATCCAAGGCAGCTTCCCAGTAGAGAACACTCATAGCTTGGTATGCCTCACGACGATCACGACGGTCATTAGGGTCACGAGAATCTTTCCTCAGCTCTTCCACCTTGCAAAGGAAAAATACCAAGAAGATGCCATTTTCATAGTTATTCTCCAAAAATTTGATACTACCTCCATGGCTAAGGTGACACCAAATAAATAACAACAAGAAATATATTAGTACCCGTCATCATTATTGTCATAATTATTGTCATCATTAAACTTTGATTTTAGGGCTAAATTGATCTCATAATCTTCTGCAAATTGGCTACAATACTTTTCTCATCTCTGGAAACAATAAACATAGGCAAGAATTTTGTCAAGAAGTTTCGAAAATTGCCAGTTTTCTAAGTAAAGTATGTTTTTTAATTTCACAATGTGTTGCCAATTAAAAGATTTTAGAGCTTATCATTTTTTTTATTTGTTGTTTAATTCCTTTTTTTGTTGATGACGTAAAGTATATGCTTCACATTTCTGTTATGTTGCGTCTAAATGCAATTCATAAATACGTAGAGAAAACCCACATCATACTTTTTTTTTTTTATTACATAAAGTGTAATACGCCTCACATATCTGTATCTGCATAATGTATCTGTTGCGCCTAAATGCAATTCATACATACATGGAAAAATAACCACAGCATATTTTTTGTTTTTGATGACATAAAGAGTAAGACGCTTCACATTTCTGTATCAGTATTCTGTTTTATGTTGCGCGCAGTTGCAAATCATTTACACATAGAAAGAAAAAAAACAGACGCTAATTTGTTTGATAATTTGTTTGTAATGATGTTTACCGCGTCCCGTCTGAACGAGCCTTTGGAACTCACCCTGGCATTGAATGTTCTTCCTAGCTCTACGAGAAGCTGAGTCTCCATTCCATGGTTCTTCTGGCATCTCAGTACCTCAAGACCCTTCTTGGCCGTTAAACGAAACTTGCCTAGGTCTACCGGCCTGTCAAATATAAAGCATGTTCCACAATTGAATATACAGTCAAACCTGTCTGTAGTGGCCACCTGTATAGAAAGACCACATTTTGTATTTCCCTTGAAAATGGTTTCCCATTGAAACATGTACAAATGTACTAAAGAAACCTGTACATAAAGACCACCTGCCAATAAAGACCACTTTTCTTGTCTCCCTTGGGTGGTCTTCATGGACAGGTTTCACTGTAACCCTGTCTATAGCAGGAAAGCTGACCACTATTGACAAGTGGTCTTTCTAGACAGCTTCTACAACACACTTGAGGTGATGAAGAATTGCCTAGGTCCACAGACCTTTCAAATATAATAACCCATATTCCAAATGAATATACAGTCAAACCTGTCTGTAGTGGGGAACCTGACCACTATCAACAGGTGGACTTTCAAGACAGGTTCTACAGCACACATTTCTGTCCAGAAAGAGACAATACAAGTGACCACTGTACATAGATGGCCTTTATAGACAGGTGGACGCTAAGACAGGTTTGACTGTATTTATATGGAAAAATAACTTGTCAAATCAGTGAGAGTATGCTCCACCTATTATAGTATAAAAGATTGGGTATCAATGCATCTAATTACATAATAATAATAAATACAGATTTATGTAGCACTTAATACGAGATACCGTCTGTAAGCGCTTTACAGATATTATTACCCGGTCAATCGATTCATACACAGTGAGCACCATCTCCACTCCCTGGGGAGTATTTCTACCACATGGCCACCGTGAGGGCATATGGCAATTACTAACACAAATTACTTTCGTCATCCTACCGGATCCCCATTTCTCTCCTGGGTATGGAGTGGCAAATGTAGATTAGTGCCTTGCCAAAGGACATTAGTGCCGTGTCGGGATCGACCATTGACCTTTGCATATCAAGTCGAGACTCTTCTACTTCTACTTCAAAATGAACCAACCTCTTCGTTTCAAACTTACTTTGCCTTTCCACTGTAGAGTTGATAGACGGACATGTACCAGTCGAGCTGCTCTTCAGAGTAACAGTTGACCAATAGGGCGACAGGAATATTCAAACCGGCCAATCCCTGCTGATGTAGGTTGCGTAGCTGGGCTCGGGCGATGAAGATGCTGGCATACAGGAATGCCTTGATAAGACAAAGGTGAGAGGTGTATTTATTTAGATTCCGTTTTATTTAAAGGCATTGTTTAACAACGTTACTAATGAGATGCATGGCCCTACGTGTTATCAGTGTCTGTGGTATGGAAGCCCTAAAAGAAAAATCTGCTTCAAAATGATCATGAAGTGCCTCAAAAAAGTAAAAATCTTTGAATGACCGGTTTTACCATACTCATTTTCCCCAATAGACTGTAGTGTTATAAAAACCGTTGGGAAAATGAAAAATGAAATTTCGATTCCCAATCATAAATATCTTGATAATCAGACAGGCTTGTAAAAGTCATGGGGTTCCTGACTGACCTAAAGGTTTATAATTATCATTGCAGCATGAGCTAAATCCAGGAGCTAAATCCAGTCCCTTTATGAAAAAATCCTTCATTCTGCTTACCTCTAGGTCCAGGATGCACAGGTTATCAACAGAGGTGTTGTCAAGATTCCTTGCGCTGATCGCCAGACGGTCGAAGGTCACCTCTACGAATGACCCCAGGTCAGGTAGGATGTCGTCCTGGCGAACGTTCCACTGGAGTCCAAGCCACACCAGACGCTGGAGGTTGGTGGTTCCTCCCTCGATGGAAGCTTGAGTTATAAGAAGAACAAAGAACAAGAAAAAAGGAAAAAGAAGCATTTACTAGTTTGCAGTGAAATTGAATGTTGATGAAATTTCCTTCATTTACTTTTTATTTATTTGTTTGAAATTTGAAACTTGAAAGAAGCATTTACTTCATCTGATTTGTAATATTTTCGACATCTCCTTAGGAGCCTCTATTTGTTTAAATTTATTAATTTATTAGTATTAAGTTTTGTTGGAGGAGGGGGTCATTTTGGTGTCACTTTGCATTGATTTTCAATAAAAATATGAGGAATAGTAAACTATTTTTTTCATTTTTTTAAGAAGAAGAAGAAATATAAATTTACATATAAACGCATATTATGTGAGTGTATATACTTAAATTGAATTCAAAACAATTTTTTTTATAGTATTTGGCAATAATGGTCATAAACTGACTGACTTGCCTAAATTAAACAACAATAGCAAACGTTCGTCTGAACATACCTCCGTCATATTTGAAGACGGTGTTAACCATATATCTGGAATCTGATCTGTAGTTGCTGTAACATGTATGAATATACCAAAAACATACCAACATATGAACATACCAACAAAATGTTCAGCTGAACATACCTTTGTCATATGTGAGGACAGTGTTAACCATCTCTGGAATCTGAACTGTAGTTGTTTGAATGAACATACCAACCACAAAACTAACAAAACGTTCATCTGAACATACCTTTGTCATATTTGAGGACAGTGTTAACCATGTCTGGAATCTGAACTGCAGTTGCTGTTACGAACATACCAACAACATACCAACATATGAACATACCAACAAAATGTTCAGCTGAACATACCTTTGTCATATTTGAGAACAGTGTTAACCATGTCTGGGATCTGAAATGTAGTTGCTGTTATGAATCTACCAACAACATACCAACATATGAACATACCAACAAAACGTTCATCTGAACATACCTCCGTCATATTTGAAGACGGTGTTAACCATATATCTGGAATCTGATCTGTAGTTGCTGTAACATGTATGAATATACCAAAAACATACCAACATATGAACATACCAACAAAATGTTCAGCTGAACATACCTTTGTCATATGTGAGGACAGTGTTAACCATCTCTGGAATCTGAACTGTAGTTGTTTGAATGAACATACCAACCAACAAAACTAACAAAACGTTCATCTGAACATACCTTTGTCATATTTGAGGACAGTGTTAACCATGTCTGGGATCTGAACTGTAGTTGTTTGTAGGAACACATCATCCATCATGAGAAAGGATTGCCTAGGATCAGGATTCTGGATTCCATAGAGCTGCTCAAACAGCCTCTGTCGACCCTGAGGTACAAAGAACATACATGAAAATACTTGATAAGGCCAGGTAATATCAATATATAACAGAAAATCTATACAAAAACGAAGTAAATAAGACCAATAAAGACCTGTTCATTCGATGTTTCTGCAAGTAAAATGTCATACTACACTATGTACTTGGCGTGATTACACTATGATTTCTGTACACAGACCTAACATTTAGTTCCTCCTAAAAAACTTCATAAAGAACTTTAAAACGAAAGCAGTAGGATAATGCAAATTGGTAAAGTGGTATGGTAAGCTCTAAGCCTTCGCCTAGAAAACAATTCAGAAGGACTTCAAGTATGAAATGAGTAGCGTTGTTTGGATGGTGACGTTAAATGTTGGTCCCCAGACATAAATAATCATATCAGATAGATACACTTCTGTAAAAACTCCATTTCACACAGAACATCCACCAGAGCTTACTTGCAAGTACAATGTTGTATAAAATGGACCCGATTTCTCCACCATTCAGCTAGTACTTAACAATCAATTAATGATATCTCTCCTTGCAAATCAACTGTGGTGGTTTAGGACACCATTTACCTGTTTGGTGCAGAATCTAGTTCGACATGCTTCCAGCCAATCCTCGTCGTGCTTCTTCACCAGTCCATTCAGCATGTGACCTGTGGAGATGGTGCACATATATCTTCAATAATAGGAATTCTAACAACGACGACAATACCATCTATAACGCACCACCTCCAGACCGATTTCATTCATTTGTTTCCAGTCTTTTAAGCTCATGATATACCCACAACATTTCAGTACTGGAGAAAGCATAATTTTTGCATTTTCAGTTGAGCATTACAAAAACAGGCCTGCATTTATACAAAATTCACTAAAATGTCTAGATTATCAATTTATTGATTGAATACATACAGTGAAATCGGCATAATATGAAGTCGCACAAGTCAAATTGACCTAATTATGCAAAAAATATGTGTTATTTATACTTTTTTCAGTTCCTACATGTAAGTCCGATTTTGCACAAGTCAAACTTTTTTGAGGTCCAAAGAGATTAAACTTATGGTAGAGTTAACTGTATATACTTTTCACAGAAAAATAAAACATATTTTTGCAGACCTTTGGTATTTTGGCTACCAAATATCAAAGAACCAAAATACTAACATTTTTGCTTCTGCAATACTACTTGCAACATTAATAGAAAACTAAAATTCAGTTTTTTTAAACAGGAAATACCACGTTTAATCCCATGAATTTAAAGTGATAGACCAGTTTTAGAACGTCCCCCTCTCAAAAAATGAAATGGAAGCTCTTATTACCACTCATGTAAAAGAATATGTTTTGACTAAAACTTGATGATACAAATTTTGCCGGGAAACTGCCTACTAATTGATATATTTGGTAAATTATCTGGACCGGATAGATATCGTGCACGTGTCGTGTAGTCCCATATACATCTGCCTGTGCTTGTAACTCTACCACGACTGGGCCACATTTCTTATAATTTTGATGTTTTCAGAACCTTGCAGTACACACCAATACTTATATGCTAGATGATCAACCTTTTCTGATCGATTCCATAACTCAAATTTATCTTTAAGTATGGTGTTTGATCCAAATTTGAAGGTAGGAATTCAGCTAATAAAAGAGATTGACAGCAGAGCAATTTTCACCGTAGCAATTGAAGTAAAACCAGAAAATCAGCATGCACTACTTACAGACTTCACTCAACCTCTCTGCTCCGAGTCGTTTCAGTCTACGGGAGAGTCCATCCATGCGCTCGGTCTTCAAGGGTAGCTCCGTGACGGGACTGAAGGGCGTCACCTGGAGGCTCACCAAGTAGCAGGCTGCGGCCATCTCTACCACGTCAGAGAGTGATACAGAACCCTAACAGTAGAAAAACAGAAGAAAATATATCAATCTCATACACCGAGAGAGCGACTTGAAGAAGCAGTTCCAAGTCTATTTCATCCTGAATTGCACATTGTCATGTCTACACTGTAAACTATGATGTTAAAGCACAAATTGGGATTTCTTAACCTATGAAACATCTCTCCAAGGAAAAAGACCCCCCCAAAAGAAAAAAAAGAAAAAGATAAAAAGTATAAAACAATTGAAAATAAAGCCAAGTCACGTTTGGTTTAGAATGATAAGATTTTAGATTTCCCTCTAAACTCTCTCTCAATATGTAAGCAGAGTAATATAAAATTGAAAGGCCACTCTGAAAATAGGAAGACACCCCTCCCCCACCCCTCCGATACAAGGGCCTCGTTAATGGGTAATATAAAGCATTGTCTTGTCCTTTTCTCGTCTCTGTTAGCATCCCCCCTTTTTCTTTCCCCTATTTTGTAGTTCCTTTTGTAGTTAAGGATTAGTTAATTTAATTACTCATTATTCCTAAGTATCATTTGAGGTGTTCACACTTGTACAAGCATTGCTTTTTAGTGGACCCCTCTGTTTCCAACATGTATTTCTTACATTTGTTTTAAATGCTTATAATTGATTTGTAATGTTTTGTTGGAAACATGAATAAATTGAAATTGAAATTGAATTGCAATAAAAAGGAGTACAAGTTGTAAAGTTAAATGCATGCAAAACTGTACTTTCAAATACAAAAATAACTGAAGAGACCAATATCATTTGCAATTGTTTGAAATAAGTACCCATACCCTAACCGCCCGCCCCCCTCCACCACTAAAGAAATGAGACAGATACTAACCACAACTGCCATCTTGAGATAGAGAGTGGCGAGATGGAAGAAGAGTTGACCTTTGACCTCCTGTACCACGGCATCACCTTGGGGGCGCTGTAGGGCATTCCCAACAGTCGGCATGAAGTCACCGGTCTGAAGCAGCATTTTGTCTAATCTAAGAATATGAAACAGTAATGATAATAAAAAGAATAATAATGGTGGCTTCTTATTAAGGGCTGGTAGGTCCATCAAGCACGACGCTCATACATGGTACTATACACAATATACATGCAGATGAGAATACAACGACATAGACAATTTAATAATACTAAAAGCAATTAAAAGACAAGATAAATGTAATGAACAACCATAGAGATATCTGCATTGGAGATTAACTTACGGTACATCAGTTAAATTGACATAGGGTAAAGTGCAAACAAAATTGAATTGGCTACAATTATACAAAAGTATACTCTAAGATCAAAAAGTTTCATGACATAAATTGTCAAAAACGGTTCTTTTCAAGATGAAGTAAAATTTGAGACTTTCAAAAAGTGTTATGTTAATTGTTGCGATTCAATTAGTATGTGGCATGAACTTTCTCGAAATGGACCACTCGCCAAATTTTCCAAAACTTCTTGCATGCAAAAGTTTTTGGTTTTACAGGATGCTGAAGTGTAATAAGAAATTAAAACTTTTGTTGCTGTCCTTGCCTCTCTGCATTGTCGCTCGTTTGCAACACGTGCAATTGATTGAAGTATTGCTTTGTGTAACACAATGGCTTTGCAACAGTAACCATCAAAATACTGGTATAGATTAAGCTTTTGATACATCTCTGCCATTATTAATATACTGCGGCACAGGGAGATAATTAGTGTGGCATTATAAAAGAGTATAATTGATTGCTTGACTTACGCTTGAATCTGTGAGAGGTTGTGACTGGGTGGAGCCGAGCTATTGGCTAGCCCTAGACTGATCAGGGTGTTGACTGCTAGCAGCAGACGGCTGTAGACCTGGACCATGACACTGTCGGGCTGACCGCTCTTCTTGTTAATCATGGTCTAGGAAAGAACAGAACGGCGATATGATAGAAACTTTTTGTCATTTTGAAACCCTCCACTGCAAAAGTCTTCTAGCGCATATGTTCCATGCACACTGTACTTGTGACAAAAGTTGACCATGGCAGTCCATTGTCTGTTCTATCAGTGCACCAATGCAGACCAAGAGTTAAAACTTGACAAAATATATTGTCAAATAGCTACGGTAGTCCACTGTTTGTTCCATTCATATACCGAGACAGAGAAAGAGTGAAAGGGTAAACTTTCAACAAATATTGTCAAATATCGAATTATATTCAATGCCAAGCTTTTTACTTGAATTAAATTTTGTTATATTTCTCCGTTTGTGTAGATAGAAATAATAATTTTCCTGCTCTTTTTCTTGTCGGGCCAATTTACAAAAGTTCTTCCGTGGGATAGTATTAGTTATTGGGGTTAATGCCCTTAACCCTTACTGTACTGGGGGGGGGGGGGCCTGGGAGACCCCCCCTCGACATTTTCGGAGATTGCGCCGCAACCACTTGGAATTTTGAAATAAAAATAATGTAACCTCATGAATTTTAGATGAAGGAAACATTTATTCAATACATTTTCAACATTTTTCACAAGTCTACAGACAAATATGTAGAGTTTTCTGTAAAATGCATAAAATTAGCATTTTGCATAATTAATCAGGCTATAACGACAAAAATTTTCATATTAGGAAAAAACTAATTATACCATCTTGTCCCTTACGTAAATATCTACGAACATGCAAATTTTCGCGTTCATCGGACATTCGACGGCCGAGATCATAGGGGGGGGGGGGCCTCCCAGGCCCCCCCCCCCCCCAGTCAGAGAGTGCTCGAAATAGCCCAGTACAGTAAGGGTTAATAACCCTTCATTGACGTATGCAGTATGGAGAGAATTGCCAATGTCATGGATTTGGGACAGAGATGTAGCAACCTGTGCTATAAGGTTAAGAATTAAATTTTGTTATAATTCTCCATTTGTGTGGATAGAAATAGCAATGTGGCGTAGTCATTAGGTATATTGAAATTTTGCTTTGACTTGCCCTCCCCCTCCCCCACACCCTCCACTGTCAAAACGGGAAAAAGAAAATGGCCTATTACTGATGGCCATAACAATAACCTTGTAGAAGACTGCCGCCTTCTGCCACCATCTTGCCTCTGAGTCAAAGCAACGGCCATCACCGACGGTAGAACAGTGCTGGTAGCCCTCTCTCATCTGATTGGTTTCTAAGAGGATATCGATCAGCTTGATGTTCAGGTAGATGTCATTTTGGTTGGAGTGCTGGAGAGGCAGGAGGTAACAAGAATTTTATTTTTTGTATTTCACAACGGGGAAAAAAAAAAATATTAAAATATCATGTATTTTGTTAATGTAATTTCATTTATTATATCTAATACTTGTAGTTATCATTATTATCATCATCATCATCATTGTCATCATCATAACTGCCCTTAATTAGAATGCAGTATCATCCATATCTCACTTTATCACTCTTAACTCTTTGTCATTGGTTGGTTTGTTTCTTTTACCCGACTGCTTAAAAAGCATGTGTAAGCTTGTAAATAAGCAACTGGGGAGTTGACGGCTTGATGCCCTCTGATGGACTTAGTATTGAGAATTAATTCCTTACCAAAGGCCACTAGCGCATCAAATTGGTTTCGAACCCTGGACCTCCTGGTTACGAGACTACTGCTCTACCACTGAGCCATTCACGTCACTTATGCAGTCATAACTCACTGTACATGATGATTGAAACAAATTCTGTTTTGGATTTCTAGAGAAAATTTAAAGCAATTGATTTACTCACCAGTTTGTCTCTGAGATATTTTTCATATTCTCGAAGATTCTTGCTCGAACGTAGAATGTGTTCCTGGAGAAAAAAATAATACAAGTAACAGAATTTTTCTGTAAGAGGTGCCGTCCTATCAAACTTATCAGTATGTAATAATAAAAATAATAAACAGTACTATAATTCCCTCTTAAACAAGCATTCTAAAGTGCAGAGTGATATTTTTTAGAGGGAATAATATCCCTAAACGAATCAGAGAACATGAAGTTGATACTCAAGACATAATAGTTCAGATGTAATACGAGTGTTCTCGAAGATTTTCCTGAAAAGATAGATATTCACCGTATGAGCATTCCATAGATTGGATAGGTCTAGACAAGCCTATTATTGGTCAAAAAGGGTAGTACAGTACCATACTTGTCTTGGTTATCTTTCCATACAATGATAATTATAAGTATTTAAATCATTGAGGTATATTTGCTACAGTTGAGTAGAAATCCAGTTCATCTCAAGGATTACTAAAATATTAATATGATATTTTTTAATAAATGAAAGACTGCGTCAGCTTACCCTGATTTTATAGATGGTGCGATGATTTGGAAAATACTTTTCAGCTCTCTCCACCCAGTAGCGATGTTTCTCTGCTTCAAATTGCACTTCACAGTAGAGCTCAGCAACTGATTAGATTGAATCGTAATAGACACAAAACATTATTGCAAGGGAGATAAGATGTGAACGATAAGACAGAAAAAGGAAATATTGAAGTTAGGCTTTTTATTTTATTGGGGTGTCTGAACGATTTTTCAATTTTCAATTTGGGATCGTTTTTCACCATTTTTGTTTGATATTTGAATAAAAAGTGTAATCAGAATAATACATTTCAAATTTGAAGCTTCACCGATGTTTCAATCAAAAGATACAGCCCCTCCAAAATGCTGGTATATTCATATCATTTTGGTCAAAATCGACGAAAAAGACGTCCACGCAGAGTGATGTTGTTTTGCTAAATTTAGCCAAACAGCTGTATCGCGCGATATGCAAGCGTATGCATATCGTACGCATGCTGCTAAGCCAATGCGCGACTTGCAAGCTTGAGCTACGCTGTCTCCGCGACATGTGCCATTGACTAGTATGGTTAGCGTTCGTCGCACCACAAACCCGGAAGTGAATGCACGTTATAGTCAATGGCAATATCGCGGAGATGTCTCCGCGATATTGCCATCGACTATAACGTGTATTCACTTCTGGGGTTTATGGTGGGAACAGCCATCCATATTTTCATTCACTATAAGCGCACATGTTACGCGATGTAACCATGGTTTGGACTGAGCGGAGCTCACGCCTCCCTAATTAGCTGATTCCAAAAATGTGGGAAGGGTATTTTTAAACTGTTGGGGCGAGTGATCTCTTGGGGCTAGCGAAAAAATAAGTGCATACATATTTTCCTTACGTCTAGCCGGACATAAGCCCGGGGGGCGCAGCTCAGGAAAGTGGCAAATTTTGGAGCTAGGATGCAAACAACATTTAAATCGCTGTTTTGACCAAGATATTTTTAGAATTTCGGGGGTGCGCCCCTTTGGGGAATATGGAGAAAAACCTGCTCTTTCATATGACACCTCATTTATTGAGTTTCACCTTCAGGATCACAAGCCCCAAAGGTTTGAATTTCAATTTTTTTCATAAAATCATTGACCAATTTTCATGGTCGCGCAATGCACGTAGACTGCATAGGGATGCGTGCAATCTCTATGGGAAGTATTTTAGCACACAACATCGGGTGCGCGATCAGACACCCTAATTTTATGAACAATTTCCTTTTGACTTTTGAGATTTGTGTTTTTTGACAAAAATTGTTGTAGACTGTAGAGGCGAGCAAAACTGGAAGAATTCTTTTCGAATTTCAAAACAGACAAAGGTATAGCTTTCAGAAAACAGCCCCTGAGGGTAAAGGTCAAGTCGACTCCAAAAATAACTTAAAGTACTTATAATAGAAGCAGAAAAATCAGACAAACCAATCAAAAAAAAAATTGAGCAAATACGGATAACTAATTATAAGAAAGTTATGAATTTTTAATGACATGAAAAACTTTGAAATTCACAAGACATAATGGCAACTCACTCATGAGTCTGTGATCGCCTTATTTCTTTATTAGTTATCCGATTTTACTCAAACTTTTTTTTATGGGTTTGTCTAACTTTTCTGCTTCTATTGAAAGATAAGTTTGTTGGGAGTGGACTTGGCCTTTAGGTTTATTTAGCACTGTACCTTTGAGCACCAGTTCCTTCTGGTAATCATTGAGCTCCAGCGATCGACGGTAGCACTGGATGGCCTTAGCAGGGTTCTTCAAGGACTCGTAGACATAGCCCAGTAGCTTCCAACCCCTAGGGTCGGCGACCTTGAGAGCCGTGTAGCTTTCAGCATAGGGAAGAGCCGACTTGTACTCGTGAACCTCACAGTAGAGGGAAGCAATGTGATAGCCCTTCAGCTGGACCTTCAATAATAATAGTAATAATAATAATACAAATGGTGTTTATAAAGCGCTTACCACCTACCTAAGTCTCTAAGTGCTAAAAGAGGAGAAAGAGTTCGCCCTTTAGAAATATCATTCACTTTAATATGACTATCCAGGTAACTGGGCCTGTATTCAATTCAATACTTTTGACTTTGGGACTTGAAAAACACAATGTTTGTTTCACATCTTGCGTTTGCAAATTGTCTTGTTTGCTAATCAACTCGACCGAAAAACAAAAATGACCGCAAAAACTAGATCCCTATGATTTTTTTTGATTTTTTTTCTCCTAAAAACAAAGACATTATAATTTACATTTTCTCACATGTTTCACCCACTGGAAACTGCTGCACAATACAAGTGCATATCGACAGTAGGTTGGGGGGGGGGGGGGGGGGCGAGCACGTGTGCATGAAGTTAGTGACTGCAATGAGGATGGCGCCTGGCAACTATCTTCCGTTTCAGATTCTCATTACGGCCGGTCGCTAACTTCACGCACTCGCGCGCATCCACCGCACACCACCGTCAGTACGGTATACACTTGTATTGTGCAGGAGTTCGTAGTGAAACCTGTGAGAAAGTGTATATTATAATATCTTCATAATATAGGAAAAATACTCCAAAAAAGACAAGAAAATTGACACTAAACAGGTGAGAAAGATAATGATGAAATCATGACCATTATTTGAAGATTTGGTTGATTTTTGGTATGTTATGGTCACAGGTCCAAAGTATGGGCACACTTCTGAACTAGCGCTGTTTTAAAAAAAAAGTTTTTAATTTTTTTTCAAAAAGAAATTTGAAGTTTTATTGACTTTTCAGGTTTTTATTTAAAAAAAATAAAACTCAAGTTCAACTTCAAAAAAAAAGTTTAGACTTTTATCTAGATCTAGATCTCTAGATCTAGAATCTAGACTAGATCTAATCATCTAGATCTAGATCTAGACCCTAATCAAGATACAATTTTTTGTTTAACTGCACCCTGATAAATTAGTGACACACTAACATATATTCAGTAGAGCTGTAGTGTAACAATCATTTGTCAATAGTATTGAATGTCCATTTCAGATTCATTGCTATTTAGACTATGTAGACCTCTAGATCTACTAGACTGTCTACATGGAATGACATTATACGGGACTACGTAGTTTCAACGTTCACTCACTGACGCAGTCACAATAGATAATCACGTTGCGCAATTGCGAGCAAATTGCACGGCGGATACACGTACCTCTTGCGGATTTTTGGCTCTTTTCTTCACAGATTCGGCAAATTCGTCTGCCTCATGCTTGCTGCGATATGTTCGAGACATATCTGCTGGTTTGAAACCACAATGAAATAAGAGAAACTTGACAAATAAGACATTTGACAAGAAACTGAACGGCGGATATGACCTTTTCAAACTGGCGCACTTCTAATTTAAATATAATGGTGTCTTCAAATCGTAAATAGTCTATGTATGGAATACAATTTTGTTTAAAGAGCTCCGTCCCTTCGTCAATAATTATCCTTTTTCCTTCATCTTAATTTCCCCTCGCTCTCAGCCTTTTCTTCTTGTTTTTTTTTGCCATTCGATCGGAAGGGGGGGGGGGGGGTGGTGGGGGGGGGGGGGCACGTGCACCCCATGCCCCCCCCCCCCCCCCAGCAGCCACGCCACTGCATGTAGTTATATCGCTGGGAAAATAGCATTTGGTCTTGTTTTGATACAAGCATTTCAAGGTTGAAATCACAGACATTGTCATGTATATATTTTTTATCACAGCGTATGACATAGTCTAAAATTCTAAATCAATACGTATGAATGTGTGTCAAACTCTATAGATGCCCAAGTTCGGTTAGAGGGGTGTCATGATATATATATATATATATATAGTTCAATTATTGCTTATATATTGAATATATGATGCAAACTCCAGGATAAGATGCATTTCTGTTTACAGTTTCAAACTGAGTATAATTATAAGTGATCGACATAAAGGTGAATTGCATATTGAAATGACTTTATTTATTTTACATGCTCGAATGCATACAAAAAACGAACAACATTACAAAATGAAGGATATATCACATCTATAAATTATATTATAATCATTGCAATAACTTGCATTATTGCATTATTGACAATTGAATAAATTTGACAGTTTGAACATTATTGAAAGTAAAACAATTTCTACGTGACATGTGAAAACGAGAGGCTCATTGAAAAGCGTTGCTTGTACAATGGTAAGCCCCTTTTGATACTTACGTAGGCCTACGTCTTAATATAACTTGGTAAAAGTAATTATTTATTATCATCAACAAAGTATGAAACCGGGTGTGTTTTAAGTGTTGAACAAGACAAATGACCCTAGGGTACAGGGCAAACGAAAAAAAGCAAATAAATATAGAAACACAGTTAAAATCCATCAATCCAGAAGTAATTATATTGCTATTGCTATTACTATAATTATTATTATGAAAAACAAGATTATATAGCTACTTTAAGAGGGATATTTACGAACAATAAACATCAATTAAGATTCAGTTTCTGTTGACGGTACAGGTTTAATACTCAATATGAAATCAAATCGTGATTTTTCTTTATCGTAATCTGTTTTAAGAGGTGCTTTCAAATGATAGTATAATATCTGAAGAGCATTTTCAATCAAACTATCTTTCTACATTATCTCACTTTCTTTTTACTTTTTCTTCATCTTTCCCCTCGCTCTCACCTTTTTTTTTTGGTCTTAAAATTAAATGCGCAATATAACATTTTTATAGAGCTCCATTCATTCTTCAGCAACCGGAATACATATATATATATTTAGGCCTACACTCTAAAAACTGAAATGTTAAATGTCAATTTAAAAGAGCCGATGAGTGACCTCTCTTTCAAAATGGCAGATTGTTTCTTTTAACCTGCTAGATTCAACCTTTATAGTGTTGGATGGAGCATGTTCAAAGTGTTAATCTACCATTTTGAAAGAGTGGTCACTCCTCGGCCCTTTTAAATGGTGATTTTTTTAGAGTGTATGATATAATCATTTTAGTTCCTCTTTTCCCTCCCTCTCGCTTCGCGGGGATGGGGGCGGTGCATGTGAACCCACTGCCCCCGCCACTGCCTGTAGACATATAGCTGGGGAAAAATAGCATTTGGGATTGTTTTGGTACAAAAATTTCAAGGTTGAATTCACAGTCACTGAATTAATAATTATACATGTATACATTACAAGCGCGTAGCCAGGATTTTATTTTAGATGGGGGGGGGGGGGGGGGGGGGGTTGCGCGGAAGCTTTGACGTTTCATTAAATTATTATTAGATAAAGAAAACGATTCGTTGAACCGTTCCTTGTCTAATTTCAGTTTATTTTGACGTTTCATTAAATTATTAGAGACAAAAGACGATTCGTTCTACCGTTCTCGACTCTCAATCCTTGTTTGAATCAAGTTCCCCTTCCTCCGCGTATTGCGCGGAAGCTCTGACGTTTCATTAAAAGAAGACGATTCGTTGTACCATTCTCGACTCTTAATCCTCATCTGAGTTCAGTTCCCCCCCTCCCGCGCGAAGCGTGGAAGCTTTGACGTTTCATAAAAATATTAGAGAAAGAAGACGATTCGTTATTCCTACGTCCTCTTCCTTTCTTCTTTCTCTTCTTTTTTTGGCCGGCGTTTTTTTTTTTTTTTTGGGGGGGGGGGGGGGGGGGGGACCGCCCCACCGCCACCTAGCTACGCGCCTGCCCTGATACATTAGTGGAGATAGGAGTAAAAGATAGACATATTGCTCCGATTGTCTCATTTTCGCTCGCGTGAACATTGCCAGCACAAACCACTGACCTCTGCCTCCTGAACGGATCATCGCCCATTCCATTCACTATACGTTACGTACTATAAAGGCTGTATTGTCTGACCGTTCATGAATATTCATGTTTTTGCTAAACTCGGCAAAATGTTTGCTTTTACTAAATGGAAAAATTACGGTGGGGGGTTGGATGAAATGGACATAATGAAATAGGCAGAAGTGATCTATGATAATTCATGCTTTTTATGTTTCGTGTGCTCGACCTATAACCTTCAAATCGCTTGGTAAACTGAGTCCAAAGTTAGACTTGTTTCACACGTGTATTATAGGCAATGACGAGCTTGCAACCTATTTTGAAAAATTACGGTGGGTGAACTTTCAAAAGTCAATGAGACATGAGGGCTCCAATGAAAGAGCTAGTGATAACGTACGTCGGGGTGGATGTGCTTTTCGTTTAAACAAAAAATGAATTTTTAACGATTTTTTTAAAAAACGTCCATAGGCTAACATGTTAGGCTGCCGACTAAGATCATGCTCTGACGATAGGGGGCGTTGTGAAATGAGACTAACCGGAGCCATATGATACATACAGGAAAATAGACAGAGAGAGAATATGTATTTGTGTCAGTTTCATTTCAAAATGCAACATTTTATTACTCAACAGGGGCAAGGATTACCCCCCCCCCTCCCGGTCTGGGCAATCTGCCCCCTCAAATTTTGACCATCTATAGTGCAGCAAATCGGCAGCAATATTCAATTGCAACTGCAATGCATAAGGGTAAGAAAATCCTCAAGAGGCATTTTAGGCCCAGAGCATTTTCACCTTGTTTTACATGATGGGCCTCTAGCCATGCACAATTTTAATAAAATCAAGAAATTTGCTGTTGACATTTCATGTAAATGAAAATATCAAACACTAAACAATATAGACCACCTGCTCATCATTTTCGAAAACTTCCGATGAGAAAGTATAGGAAATAACTTGACATGTTCTGCATGCATCGAGCCGAATCTCAAAATCAAATTCATCTAGTAGGTAATACGTAACTGGGAAATTCCCCATCTACAAAAATGCGCATGCGTAGTCTGTGATCTATTAGTAATGACGTCGTTGCTCACTCATGCATAAAAACTGTGAAACAACTACGGTGACACTGCACTGATCTTGCACGATTACCAACCTTCCTCTACTTATTAAAATTAAATCACAGTGTGAAAGATGTCACAGCCATACAGTCCATCAGGATTTTGTGAGTGAAACTATTTCTTACTTTTTAGTACAAACAGCAAAAATGCTCAGTTGCACACATGACATGAGTCGGCCCCACACGTAGTAAACCATGTAATCCTATAGATCTAGGGCAGAGCAGAGTGAGGAGCTAGAGCTAGGAGACTCCTATTTATCAAAGTCACACATAGCTGCATTACTATCCTGGCTGTGTATTAAAAACTGTTCATACAACCTCTATGGATTCTCAAATATTTTAAACACCACTGTACAAAACTCAACTGAGTTCACTCAAAATCGGTGTAGATTCTAGACCTAGTGTAGGGTGTCTGATCGCGCGCGCCGTTCATGCAAAATTGGTCAATGTTTTTATAATCATGTTAAAATTCAAACCTTTATTGCTAGCGATCCTAAACGTGATACTCAAAAAATGAGGTGTCATATGAAAGAGCAGGTTTATCTCCATATTTCCAAAGGGGCGTCATCTTGGAATTCTAAAAGTATCTTTGTCAAAACGGCGATTTAAAATTAAATGTTGTTTCCACTGCATTAGCTCAGAGATTTGCCACTTTGGAGGAACGACGCCCCGAGCAATAACAAGTCCCATCCGTAAGGATCATATCCATGCGCTTATTTCTTGCTAGCCCCAAGGGATCAGAAGCCATGACAGTTTGAAAATACCCTCCGCCCCCCCCCCCCCCCATTTTCAGATCAGCTAAGTAGGGAGGCGTGAGCTCCGCTCAGCCCAAACCCATGGTGACAGCACATAAAATCTGCACATGCATATATGCATTTGGACCGCGTGTGTGTGTGTTTGTGAATTGGCGAATGGACCCGCACACGAAAGACAAGGAGGTGGAGCTGGCGATCGCGCTCAAGTAGCGCATGCAGCTAAACAAAGCGCGTACGTGTACACTTGCATATCGCGCGATGCACTTTTAAATAGCATTAAAATACAATAAATTCAACTCACCGTGCTGGACAAATTTTTAATCGGAAATCTATTGTTGCTCGTACTAGTCATAGTAGTATGCCTAGACTGGGGTAATAATATGAATGCATGATCATGCTAGCATGTCATTTGTTCTTGAAAAATAAATCTGCTTTGGTTTTGGATGTGCTCTAGCCTTAGTCTTAGAATACATGCTGCTTCACAAAAGCGTATCCAAACAATATTCTGTATCAAAGATGCGAGAGTAAACATGTACCATTATTGAAAAGTTTGCTAAATATAATCAGCTAGTCTGAATTCTGATTTTCTTTAAACACAGATAAGACTCCTGTCAGCAAAGCCCTCCTGATCCTTGGAAGCGTAATCTCCGGCTCTCTGGTTTTACTTGGTCCGAAGTACCAGAACTACTTTGTCTACTCCAATGATTATCTGCTAGCTGGTAGTGAGGTATTTATTTATTTGTTTATTTATTTATTTATTTATGCATGAATGCATGCATGCATGCATGCATGATCACAATTTCACAATTCATTGGAGTTAACATCACATGAAAAAGAATATAATATAACAAATCATTT
The DNA here is from genome assembly GCA_035222895.1 of Strongylocentrotus droebachiensis. Lineage (NCBI taxonomy): Eukaryota > Metazoa > Echinodermata > Echinoidea > Camarodonta > Strongylocentrotidae > Strongylocentrotus > Strongylocentrotus droebachiensis. The sequence continues at coordinate 73,112 of JAVYIG010005986.1, read as the reverse complement.
CAATTTTACAATACATTTGAATTAACTTATCGTGAAAAAGAATATATAACAATGTTTTATCAAAGACAAGTTGCAACTATTATACAGTTTAAAGAATGAACTCACAAACGTGATGAAACATTAGCAAATAGAGCTTGAATTGTTTAATCCTTATACAGTGAAACCTGTATATAAAGACCGCTCAAGTGAAACATGAAAAGTGGACTTTAGAGGCAGGTAGTCTTTATGTACTGGTTCCTCTATTACAGATTTAAATGAGAACCCATATTCAAGGAAAATGGAAAATGAGGTCTTTATAGACAGGTGGTCTTTCCATACAGGTGGACGCTAAAGCAGGTTAGACTGTACTTTGTTATCATTTCAATGGATTGTAACCACAGTATAGTGAATTAAATATGTTATTGCTAACAGAGTCTTTATGCACATATGCTCAGATAGTTCTTCAAAACAAACTTGGACGCTAGTCTTGAGGTCTCTCAGTTCATTTAGAAAGAATAATACACATCCAACGAGCATTGTTATGACTTGCTAACACCAGAGAAGAGCCATGCTTGCACCCACTTTCTAAATGCCTTCTCTTCTCTGTTTAGTTATGGCGCCTGGTGACCTGCAAGTTAGCCTTTCTTGAGATTCATTCGCTGCTCCTTGGAGCATCACTGTTCTACCACTTCAGAGTATTGGAGAGGCGGTATGGATCAGCAAAATTTGTTGTAAGTTTTGGTGTTTCTGTGTCGCCAGTTCTTAGACGGCGAGACAGATTAAGAATAAATAAATATCTTGCAACACCCAGATATTGACCGTGCTTGCATTATATCATTCAGATATCTGGGTTGAAAGTAAAAGGTTAAAGGTCGACCATGATCCCTGGACTTGGTTCAAAGGTCAATGACCTATTGCAATAGCCAAGGTACCAAAATGGATTGTCCACATGAAATATGATGGTAAAAGAATAGAAGATACTATTAAAGTCTATGTGTACTCATTTTAATGATAATATTAAGAGCTTTCGTTTATACCTTGTCAATGGATTTAGAAAGTACATTATCATTTTTTTTTTTCTGGATATCGGCATGATTTTATGATAAGGTTTACTTTACAACAATTCTAAATCATTATTTGTGTTTTTTTGGAGAAGAACATAAAAAGACGTAGAGATCATACATCAATGAAAGATTATAATTATAATCATCCATTAGTAGTATGCAGCTTCTTTTAACAACTTTTTCAACATTCACATGCCTCATTATTCCAGGAACAAAATGATAATAACATATAAACTAGAAATGTAATTCGTCACGAAGACGAATAAGGTGGTCTGTCTTCAAGTCTTATAATAGATTGTAATATTTACTATATTGAAAAAGGGATAAGTTACATAGACATGTACACAATGATGATTATGATGATGATCTTGATAGTAATGATTATGATGATGATGATCATGATGATGTTGATGAGGATGATGATCACGATCATAAGCGTGATTCTGACATCTTATCGGGAAAATGAGGAATGATTTAGATGACATATAGTCTCAGCGACAACATACTAAAATTTGGGAGAAAACTGTTGAATAACAACCGAGATACTGGTCAAAACACATTGTCATGCAGATTCATGTTTTGAAATAAGTGACCTCCCATAGACATAACACGCAAATATGACAAATTATGCATTGTCGCCTTTAATCGAATATTTAACTATGATAACGTCATCTAAATGAAAAATAAATGACATATTTTTGATAGAGAATTATCTCAGCTACAACATATTAAAATCTGGGAGAAAATCGATCACTGATAAGTGAGATAATCTCAATTAAACAAAGACAAAAATGACGTCATCAACAAAATACATTTGTTTGAGTTTAGATGCCAATATGATGACTTTGTTTCACTTTGTACGAGTCAGGGTGGTATGAAATCATATCTCCAACTCATGCTCTTTCCAACCATGATATAAAAATTGGGGGTCGATGGACTATCTGAAGAGCTATTTCGATTTTTAAAATGGCATGTTTTTGATCAAATTTGCATTATATTGCCCATAGCAGTACGCGCGGATTTTGAACTTTGACGCACGCTCACGGCCTTATGAAATATGAAGAGTGACTGAAATTAATGTAAATTGTCAATTACGTTAAGAGGAATCCAAATCATGTAAACATTTTGAATTTGACCTTTTCCGCGCGCTGTGAGCGCGCACACCGCGCGCGGGGACACTTACGGACGGAAAATTTTGAAATGCTTAAAATGACCTGATTCGTACTCTCGTTTAATAGTTTAGTGATTTTGAGCAATTTTAAATTTTGACGCGCACATACGCGCGCGTCATGACCTTTATGTGACCTTTGATGACATGACCTGTTGACCCTTGACCTGAAGTATATGTGATATGAATATGAATGACCTTTGCTGATGCATCATGAAGATATGATGGATAATGTGATTTCACAAAATGGCGCCTGGATGACGTCACGATAACTTTATGACCTTGAAAATGTTCTAGACACGTGTCATGACAATGACCTATGACTGTGCCAAAATTGAATCAAATTGACTAAACCAAACTGTGAGTTATCCTGGGCACAAAAAACGGGAAGAAATAAAAATAAATAATAACTAGAAATTTAATTCGTCATGGGGACGAATTAGGTGGTCTGTCTTCAATTCTTATGATTATGCTCATCTTCAATTTAATTACCCCATGAAATTATGTTAATGTAAAATGATGTATTTATTGTATTAAGATATGAATTGATGAATGAAGTACTGATAAACTGATGAACTGATAAATTGAACTGATGTAAAATGAACTGAATTGATGAGCTAAACGGATGAACTGAACTAAACTGATGAGCTGAACTGATGAACGAAATATTGAGCAATTATCATGATGATGCATAATTAAGTAATATTGACTGCCTTCTGGGCAATACGACGTATATCGCCCGAACCTAAGGTGAGGATGATATATGGCAAGTCGAATTGCCCTGAATTAGGCAGTAAATATTACTATTATTAACCACATCATATATCTAGAGCAAACAAGAAACTCTTACTATCTTATACTATCTTATCAATTATAAATTACTACCTTATAAATTATGTAGCCTACACTCCACAGGATTTCCTAGCATTAGAAGTTGCAAAAAACATCGTCAAACAAGCACTGTGCATCCAGTGCTTGACGAATTTTCGATACACTGCAAACAGTGTGCCAAGGGTCTGATTGTGACATCACAATAGAGTTCGTGCATGGTTCGCATTTTGTTATACGCGTAATATACATTGTCATTGTCACCAGCAGCTGGTGCGCGATGTTATTTACAACTGGCTCGATTATTTCTCACGAGTTTGACACGCAAAAAAATGTGGGGTCAACTTGCATCCTAAAGAGCTATAATGTATTTCGTATAGGCATGTTTTTGACCATATATATGCTATGTATTACAAGAGCTCGCACGCACAGATATTTACCTTAAACGGACGCTCATTTCCTTATTAATGGTCATAAAGAGATAAACATGGTATCAAATTGTTCGGAAAAAAATGGGCAATACTATGATAGACAAAAAAGGCGATTCTAGGTTGCGTAAGACCATTACGAACACAAACGCGCGCGCAAATTTATGCGCGCGCAAAGGTGTGCCCACGCAAAAATCTCGAAATGCTTGAAATGGCCTAAAACGTACTCTAATTTGATCAAAAAGTGATTATGAGCATTTTTTATTTTTGCGCGCACCGACGCGCGTACGGACGCGTACGCGCGCGTTTATTGACCTTAAGTTGACCGGATGTATATTGACCATAATTGTTATAAATATGAATGAGAATAGATTTACGGTTATGAAGATATGATCATGAGTTGATTCTCAGAGCACTTCACAAAATGGCGCCTGGATGACGTCACGAAATGTTGATGAACTTGAAAATGTTCCTGTCACGTCTTAAGATGATGACCTATGACTGTGTTAAATTTGAAAGAAATTGGACGGTTCAATTTTGAGTAATCGTGCACACAAAAGAGTGGTCACAAATTTATTGTAATTGAATTGTGTTTTTGTACAAATTCAATTAAAATACTAGAAATTTAATTCGTCACGAAGACGAATAAGGTGGTCTGTCTAAGTCTTATGATAGAATTGAGAATGGGAGAAGTTATATAGACATGTAAACAATGATGATCATGATGACCATGATGATGATCATGATAGTAAAGGTGATGATGATGATGATAATGATAATGTTATATGATGATAAAAACGATAATGTTAATGATGATGATGAGCATAAGCATGATCCTGACATCTGATTGAAAAAATAAGGAAATATTTAGATAGCAAATAGTCTCAGCTACAACATACTCAAATTTGGGAGAAAACTGTTGAATAACAACCGAGATACTGGTCAAAACACCTTGTCATGCAGATTCATGTTTTGAAAAAAGTGACCTCCCATAGACATAACACGCAAATATGACAAATTATGCATTGTCGCCTTTAATGGAATATTTAACTATGATGACGTCATCAAAATGAAAAATGAATGGCATATATCTGATAGAAAATTAGCTCAGCTACAACATATTAAAATCTGGGAAAAAATCGATCACTGACAAGCGAGATAATCTCACTTAAACAAAGACAAAAATGACGTCATCAACAAAATACATTTTCTTTAGTTTAGATGCAAATATGAAGATTTTGTTTCACTTTGTACGAGTCAGGGTGGTATGAAATCATATCTACAACTCATGGTTTTTCCAACCATGATATAAAAATTGGGGGTCGATGGACTATCTGAAGAGCTATTTCGATTTTTAAAATGGCATGTTTTTGATCAAATTTGCATTATATTGCCCATAGCAGTACGCGCGGATTTTGAACTTTGACGCACGCTCACGGCCTTATGAAATATGAAGAGTGACTGAAATTAATGTAAATTGTCAATTACGTTAAGAGGAATCCAAATCATGTAAACATTTTGAATTTGACCTTTTCTGCGCGCTGTGAGCGCGCACACCGCGCGCGGGGACATGAACGGACGGAAAATTTTGAAATGCTTAAAATGACCTGATTCGTACTCTCGTTTAAGAGTTTAGTGATTTTGAGCAATTTTAAATTTTGACGCGCACATACGCGCGCGTCATGACCTTTATGTGACCTTTGATGACATGACCTGTTGACCCTTGACCTGAAGTATATGTGATATGAATATGAATGACCTTTGCTGATGCATCATGAAGATATGATGGATAATGTGATTTCACAAAATGGCGCCTGGATGACGTCACGATAACTTGATGACCTTGAAAATGTTCTAGACACGTGTCATGACAATGACCTATGACTGTGCCAAAATTGAATCAAATTGACTAAACCAAACTTGAAGTTATCCTGGGCACAAAAAACGGGAAGAAATAAAAATAAAGAATAATAATAATAATAATAATAATAATAAATAAATAAAGAAAATTCTGACGAAATCAATAGGTGGTCTGTTGACAACAGACCACCTAATAAATAAATAAATAAATAAATAAAGAAATAAAGAAAATTCTGACGAAATCAATAGGTGGTCTGTTGATAACAGACCACCTAATAAAATAAATGACATATTTCTGATAGAAAATTATCTCAGCTACAACATATCAAAATCTGGGAGAAGATCGATCACCGATAAGTGAGATAATCTCAAATAAACAATGACAAAAATGACGTCATCAACAAAATACATTTGTTTGAGTTTAGATGCCAATGTGATGACTTTGTTTCACTTTGTACGAGTCAGGGTGGTATGAAATCATATCTCCAACTCATGCTTTCTCCAACCATGATATAAAAATTGGGGGTCAATGGACTATCTGAAGAGCTATTTCGATTTTTAAAATGGCATGTTTTTGATCAAATTTGCATTATATCGCCCATAGCAGTACGCGCGGATTTTGAACTTTGACGCACGTTCACGGCCTTATGAAATATGAAGAGTGACTGAAATTAATGTAAATTGTCAATCACGTTAAGAGAAATCCAAATCATGTAAATATTTTGAATTTGACTTTTTCCGCGCGTCATGAGCGCGCGCAACGCGCGCGGGGACATGTACGGACGGAAAATTTTGAAATGCTTAAAATGACCTGATTCGTACTCTCGTTTAATAGTTTAGTGATTTTGAGCAATTTTAAATTTTGACGCGCACATACGCGCGCGTCATGACCTTTATGTGACCTTTGATGACATGACCTGTTGACCCTTGACCTGAAGTATATGTGATATGAATATGAATGACCTTTGCTGATGCATCATGAAGATATGCTGGATAATGTGATTTCACAAAATGGCGCCTGGATGACGTCACGATAACTTGATGACCTTGAAAATGTTCTAGACACGTGTCATGACAATGACCTATGACTGTGCCAAAATTGAATCAAATTGACTAAACCAAACTGTGAGTTATCCTGGGCACAAAAAACGGGAAGAAATAAAAATAAATAATAATAAATAAATAAATAAATAAATAAATAAATAAAGAAAATTCTGACGAAATCAATAGGTGGTCTGTTGATAACAGACCACCTAATAAAGACTGCACACGAGGAAAGGAGACTGAAGATTTTGTGGAAAGTTATGGTGAAGAAAGAAAGCAGTAAGGTTGTTCCAAATGAGGAGGTAGCTCCAAACAAGAAGAAGGGGAGGGATGGAGTGTCTTCATGTCGCAAAAGTCAGTAACCCCTCATAAGAGGGAAAATGCTAACTTTAATAAATGATGATGATGATGAAATGATATTGAAGGAAGGAAGCTTGTAATACAGTGGGTATCAATATAAAATAGTTAATAATTGTCTATAATGGTTCTAATGATTATTATAATTTTTTTTTTTTCTCATCTCAGTCGTTTCTTCTAGCATGTGGTCTGTTTTGTATTGGAGCTGAAGTGGCTGCCATATTTGCATTAGAGGCGCTAGAGTACAGGATATTGCCTCATACGTTGTGTGGACCGTAAGTCATGTGATCATATTCTTCAAGACATACGTAGGATGTATTAATAGTGAATTAAACAGTGAATACAAAATATATTATGAATATTTCAAAACAGTAATGAGTATAAAAAAGAATTGGAAATAAGAATGAAGACAGTTGTAGAAACGTGTTATATGCAGGCTTTAGAATGCACATGAAATAAATACATCTGTAAATAAATTGGCTGACAGTTCTGTTAAAATGGATAATTCATGTTGATTGTTAAGATTGAAACCTTTGTTGATATGTATCTTTGAATAAGGTGTAATGCATTGTCTACTGTTGATTACAGCAGTCGGTTTCTCATTGGTTTGAATTTTGTTTCATTTTCTTTCTATGACCGTTATCTTGAAAATTATTTTTAAAACTGAAAAGAGTTGCCTCCAGTGAAAGATTGATGAAGCTTTCTTATTTTTCATTAAATGAAGCCCCGTGTTGATCTGAAATTTGCCCTGCTGACAATGTATCTGGGCTATATTTCATCAAATGTACAGGGTAAGGGTTGCAATTGGGTCGTTGGTTAGAGTTAGGGTTAGGGTTAGGGTCAAGTATAAGTCTTGGGTACAGGGTTTGTTATGAATTCAGTTCATGGAGGAAATTGACCAGCAGGGGTATGTGTCTTTCATCCATCTCCATATGTTGTAAATAAGCAATACATGTTTTGGGGTTTTCTGACAATGTCACATTATACTATACTACCAAGGTTCAAGAAGAAAACAAATTGTAGGCCCGTAAAATATATAATTTTTCAGGCAAATTAAAGAGGATTTAAATATTTCTTCCTTTTGCTTATTTTATCTCTCAGGCAAAGCATTGTACTTTCAATGTTTGTACCATTCTTTATGGACATTCCAAATGTTTCAACGCAGAGTCACTTTCTGGCCGATGTTGTCGCAGGAAAGTGGGTATCATACATCTTGGGTATCTATGTAAGTTAATTAAAAAGTAGATATTGATGTCAAATTTGATAAAATGAAATTTTTGATGAATATATGTAAATTGCAAGTTGTGATTTGATTAAATGCCAATTCTTTTCTCTGAAAATGTAGAGATCTGTCGTGATCTGTGTAGCACTTTGAATGGAACAAACAGGTTATGGTATAACTAGCAATTAAATATTTGATAAAATCAGGGGTCAGTGTGGTTTTCACCCATGCTATTGGGGAATTTATATGTTTTTATGTATTTCATGCAAATGAATCCATGCTATTATGATTTTATTTTTTTCTTCAAACACTCAGTTGACAACCCTCACACACACGACACCTCTTGCCATCGCCTATGGGATCACGGCAGGCATTCTTTACCGTATGAACTTCCTGTACATCAAATCATGGGTGACGATTCCAGAGACGTTGTCGTCACTCTGTCACGGGGCGTTCGGTTGGCTGCTGTCCTCTCGTCCGCCAAGCGAGGGCGCCGTGCCCATGGGTGCGACCCTGGAGATCCAGAGGCAGCAGAGGACGGAGTTGATGGAGCAGAGGATGCTGCTCGCTCAGGCTCAGAGGTTCAGGAGTATTCAGAGACAAAATGCTATTAGGAGACCGATAAGACAAGTACGTCAGTTGCCTAATAAGTGATAATAGCATGCCTGCCATTCGTCTAAAATCAATGGCCCAAGTGCTATTATACAAATAATATACAGCAGTGAGGGCATTAGTAAGAATTTCCCACACAAGGTACCTTTGGAACAGTCTGACTCGCCTGAATAGCCAAGGTTGTTTGGACTGTTTCGAAGGTACGTGTAGGTAATTTTACTTTTATGAGATGATGTTTTATTTGTTTTATAAAATGATGTTTTATAACATGATTTTACTAATGACCGGTCATTAGTAAACTTACGTGTTAGGCGAATATATGCCTGGTTATGTGTACGCTCTCAACCAATCATTTGATTTAGGATACGCTTCATCAACTTATAATGTTTTTTAAAACCTCTATATTGTAAATACATTCAACACTCGAACAAAGAATGAATGTAAAGAAACTAGGACAAAGGTTTACAGACTAAAGTACAAGTTCCTCAGGCAGGGTAACATTCATCCTAAGTGATCTGAGTTTCAATAACAGAAAAAAAAAGATAACGTGAGACGTAATGGGAGTTAGAGGGTATGTGCCATTTGCACCCAGTGATGGATTCTCCTGCTTAACAAGTACGCCTACTCATTAAAATCTTCATTATCATTATCTGTCTCATGATATTTAATCCACAGACTTTTCCTTTAAGGAGACAGGAAGGTAGTAGTGGCCCTCGTCAACAGAACAGTGTGAGGAACGGTGAGCCTAACGGAGGTGAGATTCTTCATGTTTAAATTTTGTATAGATGTGATGGAGGGAGGATGGGAGGGAGGGAGGGAGGGAGGGAGGGAGGGAGGGAGGGAGGGAGGGAGGGAGGGAGGGAGGGAGGGAGGGAGGGATGGAGGGAGGGAGGGAGGGAGGGAGGGAGGGAGGGAGGGAGGGAGGGAGGGAGGGAGGGAGGGAGGGAGGGAGGGGGAGGGAGGGAGGGAGGGAGGGAGGGAGGGAGGGAGGTGGGGCCGAGCTGATGGGAGGGAGGGACTGAGCTAAAGGAAGGAAGGAAGGACGGAGAGAAAGCAAGTCGGTGAGAGTAAAGGATTATAAGAGAGAGAGAGAGAGAGAGGGAGAGAGAGAGAGACAGAGAGAGAGGCAGACAGAATGTGGGAGAAAGAGATAATGAGACTGAAAGAGAGATACAGAAGTTAGGAGAGAAGTAAAGTGAGATAGATTTTGAGAGGGTGACAGAGGAAGAAAGATAGATTAAGAGGGATAGAGAGGAAAAGAAACAGAGAGAGGGAGAGAGAGAGAGAAAACAAAAATTAGGCAGAAGTATAAATAAGATGGGAAATTTGGAAAAGTGGGTAGGGATAGAACAAAACAGAAACAGAAGAGAAAGGGAGGGAGAGGGGGAGAAACTGAAGAGAGAAAAATCAAGGAAAGTAGCTTGGCAGAGGATAGGTAACCATGAATCTACAGGTGTTTAAATAATGTTTTTCCTCTCTATCTCTATATACATGTACTATTGCACAGGTATAAACATCCCACTAGCAAACGGCTCGACCCCGCCCGTCACCAGTCCACCTTCTCCATCACCACCACCACCACCACCACCGGTTACCCAAGATGCATCGGATCAGCCCAGTACCAGCAGGGCTCATGGCGGATCTGATACAGAAGAAGACAAGGTAAATTTCATGATAAGACTTTAATAGATATTCCAATGACCAGGGCCCTGTTTCATAAAACTTGTTATCAATGACAAGCTACAATAACTGTTATAAGCTACTGAAATCATGGCATGTGATTGGCTAAGAACAAATTTGTTATAGAAATTTATCATTTGTCATTGATAACGAGTTTAATGAAACAGGGCCCGAACTCTGAAGATATTGTTAAAAGCCAATATTGAGTTCTGATTAAGAAATTTTCTTTGAGTGAAATTGGCATGAACTAAATGTTAAATTATTTATCAAACGGCAGATGGGTATGTCATTGAGAAACCACAAACAAAACTTTGCTCTAATTGCATACACTTAAAGGAATCGTTCAACAATGTTAAATCTGAGATGCATGGCCCTACGTGTTATCAGTGACTGTGATATGACGTAATGTTGATGCCCTACACAAAATTGCGCTTCAAAATGATCATGAAGTGCCTCAAAAGAGTAAAAATCTTTGAGTGACCGATTTTACCATACTCATTTTCCCTAATAGACTGTGGTGTTATAGAAACTGTTAGGAAAACAAATTGTTAAATTTCAATTTCCTTTTATAAAAATCTTGATAATCAGACAGGCGATCAGCTTGTAAAAGTCATGGGTTTCTGACTGACCTAAAGGTTTATAATTATCATTGCAGCATGTGCTAAATCCAGGATTTTGTTTCAGAATCCCTTTAATATTTTCCACCTTCGGTGCATTGTCGAATGTTATGGGTGATAATCAGAAGCCTGAAATGTAATTTGACATATTTTTCTGACCTCTTGATATATTGAGTGCAAAAAAGAAACGTTCAAGTTCTGCTTTATGTCTATTGAAATGGGAAACATATTCTAACATCTTTCTCTGTCGAGGTATAGTGGTTCGTTCACTTGACTCTCAATCCACGGGTTGAGGGTTCAAATTCCAGCCCAACACTAATGCCTTTTGGTAAGACTCTAATCCACATTTGCCTCTTTCCAACCAAGTGTAAATTGGTACCTGGAAATTGATTGGGTTATAATGATTACAGGCCTCTCAGCATTGGTGCTGATGAGGCTTCCCTTGGTAAACAAAATTATTAGGATTATCATTATTATTATTATTATTGTTCCATCCTCAGATCGAGCAGCTCGTTGATATGGGATTCAACCGCGGGGCCGTGATGCAAGCTCTGACCATGTCAAACAATGACGTAACCATGGCGACATCAGTACTGCTCCAGGAGTGAACGAATCAGGAGCATTTGTCGTGCAATATGAGAGACAGATTGAGTACTACGCGTCAATTTCTATGTGGCTCATTATTGAGTTCTGTTATGTTCTAGTTGACTGAAATGTAAATTATCTCCATGGACTCTGAATCATTGCATACACGTAATTTGGGCCTTGTCTTAGAAAGAGTTGTCATTATTGAATTCAAATCGATCACAACTTGAATACTCTAACTTTGCCATAACAGATCAGTGAGAAGATATCATCTTGCGTAGCCTCTGGGTGGATATTTTGCTAATACCTGCATTATTATTATTGTTTATTGATTATAATTATTATTATTATTATCTTTGGTTTAATATTTATCATTATTATTATTATTGAAAGTATCATTATTTATAATAAAAAAAAATCAGTTTATCATTGATTGGTAGCCTTCCAAGTGATTCAGGTCAATCCCAACTCTTTATAAGACAGGGCCCAGGGCTAAAATTCAGTTCAACACTTGAATTAAGTCAGTATCTTACTGAACTTTTGGCGTAGCTTTCGATAATAAAATGGCTTAAGTTTTATTCAGGTTACCTCTAAGTATTTTACTGTAGTATGAGGGGTAGTGAATTAATGATTGATTTGTCATTTACAAGTTCAAAGTTGTGGACACAGGAAACGTTGGTGGCAGGCCTCACGACCTGTGACCCCTCCTGCTTTATCATATCTCTCCAAATTCTACAACGTCAGGTGATGCCCATGCTCTCTAGCTCTCGCGAACAACTCCCTTGCGCATCAAAAAGCCTGAATCTGGTCTTGCACTGCCTTATACTATGTCGGAGGTAGGGGCTAAATAGGATAGTGTCACCTGTCTCAATATGGGGCATTATTCCAACTCTGAGACAAGTCAAGAAGTCAACAAATTTGTATTTACATGCGTTTGACCATGGTCTTTTTTGAGAGCTGATTATCATTTAATGATCTCTTTTTCAATCAAACTCGTCAGCAAAGTAATTATATTAAAAAGAATAACAAACAATAATGAATGCAAATCATTACTTAAAGCATTAAAATGTCAAGAGCGATCTGTAAGGAACCATTAGGGGACCTGGCCGGGCGACTAAATGTTGAGAATGTATACTTGATTTTGGTGGCAAAGTGATATGCAAACCCCCCTTTCTCTCATTGGGAATTACACCAGCCCTCTTCCTCTTACACCCTTCTTTCTACCTGTTATATATATTTCCTTTAAGGGGCCGGGTTGGTCAGGACTCTGGAGGAGGTGGTAGGGATCTACAGCACTTGCGTCTCTCTGACACAAGACACATAGGGGTATGAACACCAAGAGACCCGTTTCACAAAATCTTTTTTCAATGACAAATGACAAAAATCAGTGGCAAATCTGCTGATCACCAATCTGAAGAAAGAATTTCACTAGCTCGTAACAAAAACTGTCATTTGTCACTGATGACAAGTGTTGTGAAATGGGACCCTCCGAATCTAAAGATATCTCGAAGCTGGGAGGGGGTCACGCGTCATAAGGCCTGTCACCATGCAACGTCATCTGTGCGCATAAACTTGAAGTCGTAAAGTGTAATTCAATTAACAATTCACTTCTCCTCAGAGTCGGCCACCTCAAGCCAAAATACTAATTGATATCTATTGTGACGTCACACTGTCAATCGGAAATTATACAGAGTAAATGCCCCGCTTATTCAATATGCTTGTATGCGGCTTATTATGACCTGCATATGTACGAAAACCACATGCCTGCCAATCAAGGCTTCCTGAATATTTGGCTTTAGACTGTTAGGGAGCTGTTTTGAACTTAGCCAAATCCTTCAATTGAATACCAAATTATTTTAAGTACTTTAGTTTACTCAAGCCGATAACTGAGTGAAATACATATTCCTGACTTCAAGCCCTGCTTACCGTTTAAAGCGATTCCTTTGTAACTGCAATGAAGCCTGGGAACTTCACTGCATCACCTGTTCATAAAGTCCTTCAATTTTAAATGTTTAATGGCCTCTGAAATTACCCTTTCTAGGCCATCATAAATAAATGAGATTTATTTAGAACCATCTTTTTGTATACTGTAAAACCAGAGACTTTGGAGAAATGTTAAAAATTGTAATTTTTACAACATTACAGAATTTAATTTTCGTTGCCTCTCCATTTTCTCTATTAATTTATGTCTGTCTTTAGAGCTAATACATGTACACATATCTTTTTATATTTTTATAATGTACATGCATCTTTGTGTAATGCATTTACTATGTACCCATTGATGGATAGCATGCAATTTTCTCCAAAATTGAATTATTGATTGTCTGTGAATACTATCAGTGGACATTTTTTGAATATTTGAAAAATGGAAAAATGTGAGTACTGTGTACTCACTAAAATCCTATGGACATTGTACAACACATTTCAAATTTAATATATTTTCAGTTTGGAGCCAGAATGGCATTAAATCACTTACTTTTACAAAGAGTTAATGCATTCTGGCTCTCAACAGATGATATACAGTTAATAGTATACAAATATTGACTGCTCATGAGGATGATGGTAGGAACTATCACTCCCAAGGGCCGGTGTGAATACCACCGAGGGAGTGATAGTTTCCCACCATCATCCGATTACAGAGCAGTCCATATTTGTTTTATATACCTCATCCTTTTTATTGATTCATGATTAGGTCTAGCTGTAGGTCTAGATCTAGCACTAAAAAACAGGAAACTAGATCAAGAGGATTACTCACCAGAATAAGAAAAATCCAACATCAAGTCCAAGGCAAGAGTATTGAATTCCTACGCGCTGCGCGTAACGGCGCGATTGCGGTAGCCTAGCAACTCAAAAAAAATGTGTGCGCAACTAAGTCGCGGGAGGGGTTAGGGGTCCTATCCCGGGGTTTGATAGTAGCTATCAAACCCTCTGACGTAATGATACTTGATAGATCGAAATGCTCCTTGACATGTGATATAGTTTTGACCAATCAGTGAATGACAATCTATGTATGAGGTATATAAAATTATTAATACCCCTCATCATTTTTTTTTTTGGGGGGGGGGGGAGGGGGGGGGGGGGTGGGAGGGTGGGGGTTTTGTTTGGTTACTCAAGAATGAAAGATGAACTGTTTGAAATAAAGCCTTTGTGGAATACTTATAGATGTAAGCTTGAATATGTCGTATTCGCAAGAAACATAAATCAATGTTGTACATACTAAAGAAAGTAACAAACTTGGTAAGGGTATGAATACTTGAGTTGTTAACTGTATGCTTGCAGTTTCCTCAAGTACGAGGATCAATGGGAATCAATTGAGTCATTGGGGCATGATTTAGTATGAGTCAATAGGCAGACGCTCCCGTATTTTAGGCGAGGAGAGCCTTGGGTACGGGGTCTACAGGGAGCTTCAGCCTTCCCCTGTCTGCGCTTTTCTTCCTATCGCTTCTTGTGAAGATTTAGATTTTGCTAGAGAGAGAACTGCTACTGACAGTTTGGTAACAATTTGAGCAGGGACAATGTTATTAAATATCGCTTCTTGTGAAGATTTAGATTTTGCTAGAGAGAGAACTGCTACTGACAGTTTGGTAACAATTTGAGCAGGGACAATGTTATTACACAGTACTGTTCCAGGGGGGTGTTTCACAAAGATCCTAAGTTGAACTTAATAAGTTGGACTTAAATATTATGGAGAGCCATTTGTAGCCTTATAATGAATTATATTCAAAAGCAAAAATTAAAGTATTAGACTTTTCATAAATTTCACATGAAGAACTTGAAATCCTCCATGATAATAGAAAATGTGAATGATTTGAATGAACATTTTATGCCTTTTAAAATAACTTGTACAAAATATTTTCAAGGAGGCTAATGGCTTTCCGTAATTGTTAAGTCCAACTTAGAGATAAGTTCAACTTAGAATCTTTGTGAAACACCCTCCTGGTGTGAGTGTACTTGGGTCAGTCTTGACTGAGAGTGTTGTCTTTGTATCTCCAGACTCCATCATAAACATTTTAGATAAGAGTGATAATTCAAAAAAACTATCTTGCTTAGAATCTTGGTTATATGCCCTTTAAAAAAATGAAATTAAGTTAACATTTAACGATTTCATCCTTGACATCATAGGTGGAAATTATTCCTCTTTTAATTTCATTATTTTGTATTCAAAATATATATTTTCAAGTAGATGTTTGAAGGGATCTGTATTGCTTCCATGTTTTCAAGAGAAAAATTAAAAAATAATTATGAAGTTGAACAAACAATACGCAACAAGATAGTTTATTATATCTCTTGATAGATGGGGGTTTGTTCAACTTATCTAAATACTAGAATCTTAGATTTCGTTGTACCTTTCTTTGTCAAATTACGTATCCATCATTTTGTACATTTGCTCTTAGGGTTTTATGCTTTGAGAAAAATTGGATAAAGACTTTATTTGAAGAAGAAAAAAAATCTAGGACATCTTATACGCAGTTGAAAACATACTTAACAAACATTAACGCTCTTACTATGCATCAGCAGGGACTTGAAATTCTAATTACTTTGTAGAGTCAACTAAGGACTAATACAAGTTGGCATTTACTTGAACTTCTGGCTTCAGGGAAAGAAATATATTTATTTTCTCATTAGATTGTTCTGTTTGTTTTGGTACTATGGATATTGATTTGTATATATGTTTTTTTTTTACCTCATCTAAGAACTTTTGAAGAATTACAAAATCTCCAAAATCATAAGAGACTGTTAAATCATTGACAATTAGAGGGAATTCAGGCCAAAAAAAGGGTTTAGTTTCATATGACTTTCAGTGAAATTAGTTTTTAATCTTTTTTGAGCATGGCAAGTTTTATGAAAATGCGTCAAATACTTAACTCACACTCATATGTCCCATTTCCCTTTGTTTCATTAGAGTATTACTTTTTTGTTTTAATTTGCAATATGTCTACGTAAATATATCATTTAAATGTGATGCCAGCATAGCACCCCTAATATCCACAGCAAAATATTCTTTTTATAAATAATTTGGCCCCTGTTGTAATGCAACTTTATATCCATTAGAAATGCAAATTTGCTTCAGGGTAATGAGCTGGATTTGTTACTGTGCAAAATATGTATCTTGTATCGGAACAATGATTTAACATTTGCAGCTGAGTGTAGAATGGACTGGGAAATTCCATTCAGTGTTTTGCATGATTAATTGTGATTTGTTACAATGTTGTCTGTATATGTCTATGTATCTAATTACATTGGGAAATAAAATCAAAATAAAACGAAAAACGTAATGTAAAATTGATGAAGTCTTTTGGACGAGTGAACAAAGAAGTTAATTTGAGAGGGAGAGAGAGGGAGAGAGAAGGAGGGAGAGAGAGAGAGGGAGAGAGAGAGAGAGACAGAGAGAGAGAGATAGAGAGAGAAAGATAGGGAGAGCAAAGCACAGAGGAGAAGAGAGGAGACCAGGGGGGTGTTTCACAAAGATCCTAAGTAGAACTTAACTCTAAGTTTGACTTAAAAATGAAATATATTCAAAAGCAGAAATTCAAGTATTTTAGATTTTTCATAAATTCCACATCAAGAACATGAAATCTCCGTGATAATAGAAAATATGAATGATTTGAATTAACATGTTATGCCTTTAAAAAAATCTTTAACAAAATCTTTTCAAAGATGCCAACGGCTTTCCATAATTGTTAAGTCCAACTTAGAGTTAAGTTCTACTTAGGCAAAAGACAGAAATATAGATATATACAGTGTGAGTCAAAAAAGGTTTCCGAAAACTACCGTTTACTTTAAAAATAATTTATGAACAGGAAATTATTATACATCTTATAAAAGAGTGTTTTATCCCAAATAATTTGGTATCATTTTTGTGTGGTATGTGGTCACGGTTAGATGAACAGGAGAGTGCAAAAATCGGGTATCACACTTTTTCAAAACATGTATGATAACCCTTCGTTCATAGCTGACTTTTAAAATATATGACAATTTTCTTGGTGTAAACTCTTTTGACTCGCACAGTATATATACATATATAAAGAGAGAGAGAGAGAGAAAGAAAGAGAGAGAGGAGGAGAAAGAGCAGAGAAAATGAGTAGAGGGGAGAGAAAGATGGGGGTTATTGGAAAATCTTCATAATACTCATTACTTTCTTACCTTCTGTCTTATATTCCCATTTCAACCCTCATTGCACATCTAGGATATTGGGAACCTTAGTTTAAAGAAAGGTGGACGATGTCTCTCTCCATATCATTCATCTCACCAAAAACAAACCGTGTTTGTTACATGAAATTGAATGATTGCAAAACTGTTTTTTTTCTTCAAATCTCTCGCTCCCTTATGTTTTCATTACTAATCCGGCCATGTTGGTTGTCAAAGTCATCCTTGTGATGTAGGCTTGGTAAACTAAGGCAAATCATTATAAGCGTAGAATATTTTGTGGTTGAGGGCGGTTTTACCTGAAAGTTTGACGCTTTTTAGTTGACTACAGAAGAAACTGATGAACAAAATACTTCAACAATATCATCATTAACCTTTCACCAAAATTTATTCAAAATATACTATTCTTTGATTGTTTGTTAACATTTTAAATCGACATGTTAGTGTAAGTACGGAAATTACGCCAGTAATACAAAGGATTTGTCTCCTCATGCAATATTCAACATGCTCTTAATTGAATTATTAATACAATAATTACCCTCTATATTTCCCATCGTATGTTTACTACTTTATAATAGGGACTTTTAGATTCGCACGAAGACAATAGGTTTATGCTACGATCGACGTCCTTTTAATGCACTGCCTTGAATGGACGTCACACGTATCAGTCCACGCAAATCTAAAAGTCCCTACTATATCATAACGTCACCCTTTCAAAACAAAGAAAAAATGGTGATTTTAGACTTAATATAATTTTTTATACTTATACATCTTCGTTATTTAATAATAATAATAATATGAAACATTTATATAGCGCTTGTTACATAAAAGTTCCAAAGCGCTGTACAGAAATCAAGATTACTTCAAGAAAAATCACTATTACTAATTGAATTATTTGTAAACATGATATCAAAGAGACTACAAATAAACAATAAAAAACACGTACAATTATACGATTAAAAGTAATAACGGGTGAGATAGGCCTACAGTTCAAATCATTGTTGGCTCAGCTGGGTATGAATATATTTCAAGTCCAAGTTCATAGTATACTTGTTAATTTGTTTGGAAGTGTAACTGAAATCCATCAATTTTGTCCGTCTATATCTCAGACATCTTTCCCTTTTAATTTTTTTTTACGGAAGGTACGTAGAGAAAAATAAACACTACTTACCCCGAGTGTGTTATTACATGTATACATTCGTTTTTATTCATTTTATCTGTATATTTGTAGTTTTATCTTTACATCGAAGTATTTTCAGCTATAAAACTGATTTCCCCACTGGCCCTCTTGTCCTAGACATTAACATGATTTAAGAATGAAGTCACAGACAAATTAATTGCTAAGTTCTAAATACACGTACAAAGTAATGATTGAGGGCAAACTAAGAATAATAAACAATAATAGAGGGGAATCCGAAGACTTTTGTTGAAAATCACACAGAACCCCCCCCCCCCAAAACAAAAAAAAAAACAAAAAAAAATCCCGAAACCTAAAACATACAAATATACAACAACACCAAAAGAAACAAAAACTTAAATATATACCTAATCAAATTATTGGAAACTAACATCATTAAGGGGAAAAACGTGATGTGGTGGGAAAACATGATTTGATAACAAAAGTAGCCATGTATCTAAAGAGTCGATCATATCTTAATCTTAATGTTAATCTTTTTCGTTGATATGAAGTTGTATATTACTAGAGCCTTATACTTGGAATCAAATGGCTTAATCAGTGTGAATAAATTGGGAAGACATCATTTTATTTTTCGAACATCCCACGAGCTTCACCAGAGGCTCGAGCCTGTTTGAAAAAAGCAGAGGAACGAAGGTTTGTATATAATTACATTGTAAACATAATTTTTGTAATATTGAAAGTAGAACGGAAACATAAAAACTACTACTGCTACTACTACTAGTACAACTACTACAACTACTACTACTACTTCTTCTTTTACTACTACTACTACTACTACTACTACAACTACTACTTTTACTTCTACTACTACTACTACTACTACTATTACTACTTCTACTAGAACAACTACTATACTACTGCTACTACTTCTACTGCTATATTACTGTTACTACTACAACGAATACTACTACTACTTCTCCTACTTTTACTAAAATAAAAACTACTATACTGCTGCTACTATTTCTACTACTATACTACTGCTACTAATACTACTTTTACTACTAATACTACTTTTACTACTACTATTACTACTACTGATACAACCCTACTACTGCTATTATCACGTTCATTATTTTTACTATTATCATTATTATTATTAACATTAATATTATTAATACAACTATTATCATTACTGATGTTATGAATATTATTCTCATTATTATTATTAACATTAATATTATTAATACAACTATTATCATTACTGATGTTATGAATATTATTCTCATTATTATTATTAACATTAACATTATTAATACAACTATTATCATTACTGATGTTATGAATATTATTCTCATTATTATTATCATCATCATTATTGTTGTTATCATTATTATTATTAGCTTTATTATTCCCACTATTATCACTATCATTATTATTTGTAATGTTATCATTATTACCATTGGTATTATTATTATTGTTATTATTATCATTATTAATATTACTACAACTTCTACTACTAATCCTACTAGTAGTAGGAGTATTAGTAGTAGTAGTAGTAGTAGTAGTAGTAGTAGTACTAGTATCATTTTTATTACTTCAACAACTTGAAAGTTTATGTATCGACAAGAGTCGTCTGTAACTGATTTAAATGCAACCTGTTAAAGAGTTATATTGATTTGTTTTACCCTTCAATCAACATTCATTAACCACCATCCCCACACCCCGATCCATCCCCAAAACTCTACAATTAAGCACTGAAACGAATTAAAATTTTGCTGTGCGGATGGCACACATATTGCACACGTTACTCCACCAAGAAATATGTATATATATATATGGTGGTAAGCTAATTTTCCGTTTAGAGCATGAATCAAATATCTTAAATATCAAAAAAAATATGATGTACCACTTTATACATTTGTTGAGAAAATTGCCAATCTTGTACAGGATCTTTTCTCATGTTAGCATTAACACGATGCTAAACGAATGGGGAACAGAAACGTAAAATAATAAAACGGAGCACATTTATATTTGACAATATTTGTTTATTATTAGAATTCGATACAAAATTATTAATATATTTAGGTAACATTACAAGGGGTATTAATTCCATACAATATCTATATTAAAAAATTTCTTATATAAAATATAGTTAAAGAACAAAGGGCGTTTGAAAATGAAACAATGTTTATGTATCGGTAAGATCTCGAAATAAGCAAAACACTAAGAGTTACAGAAATACAAACCTCATCTAGATCCCTTTTGGTTTTTTCTTCAAGCTCTCTGATATCCTCCATAGTCATCCCATACCACTCGTCCAGACTGCAGATGAGGGTCCGGTAGAAGTTCCCATAAAATCGAGTAAGAGCCTGAAAATTGAGATGATACGCACTAAGATTTGCCAATATTACCAGAGTAAAATCAGTATTCAATTAACTTTCATGCGACATTGGTGCTATTCGAAGAAGTACCCCAAAAGTGCCCCTTATCAATTCAGATTAGTACACCTATTGAATTATCGTAAGTGCTCCCTTTTACTTTGACAAGTGCCCCATTTTCTTTCTAATGAGAAGCCGTTTTATAATACGAAATCCATGCTCTCTACGGGAGCCTGTCAGTGGATGGTATATCTGATTACAACATCGCGCCTCTATCCATCCTAGGAGATGCTCATGGCGCCTACAAAGTACAATCGTTACATGCGTTAGCTTGGATGTATGTCTTTGAATTAACCAGGCTGCGCTCTAAGGCGCTGTAAGAAATTACTTCCCACCAGGTACCCACTCACTACACCCGGGTTAAAAGTGGCAAAAGACATTCAGTGCCGGACAGGGCCTCGAAGCGCAGTCAACTTGATACAAAGTCCGGCGACGTGTCCACTAGATCTCGACACCTCTAATCAAAGGACACTTCGCCCCCTCAATGTATAGATACGCCTGGGTTCCATGAGAATAGGGACTTTTAGATTCTGCATGGCGAGAACGTGGACTGCCCTTTTAAGGCAATGTAACGTCCTTTTAAGACACTGGCAGTGACGTCAAATTGCAGTCCACGTTCTCGTCGTGCAGAATCTAAAAGTCCCTAATAAGCATTGGATGAAAAGTATTGCCTCTTTAATCTTTGAACGTGTCATTTATTTAATTTGGCTATCTTACCTTGCGTATAACACTCTGAACTTTTTTTTGCAGCCCCCACCATTCAAATTTAATTTCCACGAACATGTACACCGTCAAAAACTTTGTTTCGGTGTCCTGAAGAAGAAGTGAGAAAGAAATTACGATATTTATTACGTCATATGAACGAATACTTATACTTAGGAGAGATAGAAAGAGAGAGAGAGAGAGAGAGAGAGAGTGAGAGAGAGAGTGGGTGAGAGAGAGAGGAAGAAGAAAGAGCGAGAGAATAAGAGAGAGAGAGAGAGAGAGAGAGTGAAAGTAGAAGATAGCAGGAAATAAGAAAAGGTGGATAATACTTAATATTAAAAAAAAAACGGTAGAAAAGGGATTCAGAAGAAAATGAATAGTATGAGAGAAAAGCACGGGAAAAACACAAAGATGGAGATATGGAAAATGAACTACAAGGAGAAGAAGGAGGAGGAGGAAAGGGATGATGATGATGATGATTATGATGATGAAATATATACGCAAGGTAAAGGAGGAAAATACTGACAAAGAAGTAGAGGAAGATAAAGAAATAGAGGAAAACAAAAAAGAAGAAGAAGAAGAAGAACGAGAAAAGAAGGAGAAGAATAAAAAGAAGAAGAAGATTAAGAGAGAGAGAGAAAGAGAGAGAAAGAGAAAGAAAGCGTGAGCCTTTTACCTTCCAGTCAGCTGTCAGAGGTCCACGACTGATTTTTTCCAGTCGGACCTTAGTCGGGTCCGTTTCTTCTGAGTAATCCTGTGCAAAGAAAGGAGCAACACTATTGTGATATTTTGCTGGATTTTTAGCCCCCAAAACATGATAAAAGAATATTGCTCCCATAAATATCCTGGGAACAAAATTTAAAATCGTCCAATATTCGAATATCATATAATTCTATGACACGATGTAATGTTATAAATTGTTTCAATGAGACAAAGTTATCAAAAGAAATCCCTCGTAATAGAAAGACAGTTACTTTTCATTATATCATGGAACGAGAACTAACAGAATAAAAATGCTTAAAAATTATTAACTGACATATATATTGATTCAACCGTGTATTGGCAGTGCATTTCTTTAAAGGGAAAGTCCACCCCAGGATTTTTTTTAGCTGACGATATAGACCTAATAATACCATGAAGAATGATACAAGTCTCATTAAAATCCATGATCACATAACGAAGATATATCGACTTTTTTATCGAAAATCAGCCGCCCCCCAAATGCAAATGCGTTACATGGGCAAAAAACGATCGCCAAAAAATAACCGATAGTATCGAAATTGTGACGTATGTTGCGAGCTGCCTTCTTATTTCGCAGATATTCACTTTCGCTCGCGGTACACTGTTATCGCACTGACACGACGAATCATGAATGAAAGTGAAAGCGAAAGTGAATGTCTCCGAAATAAGAAGGCAGCTCGCAACATACGTCACAATCGTTTCATGCCCATGTAACGCATTTGCATTTGGGGGGCGGCTGATTTTCGATAAAAAAGTCGATATATCTTCGTTATGTGATCATGGATTTTAATGAGACTTGTATCATTCTTCATGGTATTATTAGGTCTATATCGTCAGCTAAAAAAAATCCTGGGGTGGACTATCCCTTTAATTATACGGCATATATATATATATATATATATCAATATTTTAATTTTTTTATGTTGCATATATTCATTTATATGTATATATAAATACATACATATTACTTAACATTTTTTAATTCAATACCAGACAAAATAAATTGAAACGTTATTGGTGAATGGAAAATAACAGGACATCCATATATAACCCTAAATAATACATTAACAGGACA
Source organism: Strongylocentrotus droebachiensis (assembly GCA_035222895.1). Lineage (NCBI taxonomy): Eukaryota > Metazoa > Echinodermata > Echinoidea > Camarodonta > Strongylocentrotidae > Strongylocentrotus > Strongylocentrotus droebachiensis. The sequence continues at coordinate 49,424 of JAVYIG010005986.1, read as the reverse complement.
TCATAAAAACTGGTATATTAACCTAACCCTAACCCTAACTCTAACTCTAACCTTACCCTAACTTTAAAACAATATAAATAATTAAACTTTGACTTTCACTTCGTATGTTAAGGTATATATACACTGTCGCTCATAAAGGTGGAATATTTTTTTGTAAATCCCAATTAATGGAATTATTTTAAAAATAATTCAAAAATAATAGATCTAGATAATAGTATACATTCTCAGATTTTATTGAATAAGAATTTGCCAATGTATGTTTTGCGTGACTGCTGAAGCATGTGTATGCTACTATGCTTATAAACTAGGGGACCTATGCCCTTAAGTCATAAATGACAGTAATGAGGATTAATGCCCCACAAAAGGGCACTAATATAGCACATCGACACGGTTTTGATCCTGGGGCCTCACAGTTACGAGGCCATTGCTTTGTCACTGAACCATGACTGTACGCAGTGGGGGCTAGGGTAGGGGGCAGTTTCCATACATTAAAAAAAACACAGAAAATGCAATAAATTTTCAATAATTTATTGCATTTTACCCCGGTTCCCAACATAAACAAATCTTATGTGTGCCCATGCCTTGAGCCATAATGCATGGCCGTCCAGAGGATTTTTTTATGTTGGGGACCGGGGTAAAATGCAATAAATTATTGACAATTAATTGCATTTTTTTAAATTTTTTTTATTTATGGAAACTGCCCCCCACCCTAGCCCCCGCTGCGTACAGTCATGGTTTAGTGACAAAACGATGGCCTCGTAAATGTGAGGCCCCAGGATCTAAACCGTGTCGATGTGCTATATTAGTGCCCTTTTGTGGGGCATTAATCCTCATTACTGTAATTTATGACTTAAGGGCATAGGTCCCCTAGTTGATAAGCATAGTAGCATACACATGCTTTAGCAGTCCCGCAAAACACACATTGGAAAATTATTATTCAATAAAATCTGAGAATGTATACTATTATCTAGATCTATTATTTTTAAATAATTTTTAAAATAATTCCATAAATTGGGGTAAAACTGAAATATTCCACCGTTATGAGCGACAGTGTATATACATATATATATATATATATATACATATATAAAAAAATATATATAGTAACTAAAACAGTATATATATAGGCCTATATATATACAGATAAATACATGCGCATCGGGATTCGAATAGGTCGAGATATGTTTGTGGTGATATATTCTTTTTTAGTTTACCGATGGAGACACGGGATCATTTATGATGTCGAGTTCAATTGTCACTCTCTTCGCCTTTTTTTCGTCATCGAGGTCGAACACCTTCAAAAATAAGAAAAGTAAACCTCAGTTTCCATTAAAATATCCTTAAAAAAGCATCTCTGTTAAAAAGGGAAAATTGAGAGTCGATGATGTTTTGTTGTTACGTCAATAATATGACGGCAAAGGTTGAAAAAAGGAACACATTTAGGAAACGGTATAGATAGGAGAATTTAATCATATTTATACAATAAACGGTGAGCTCCCTATTCTACCTGGTAATTAGCTTACGAAAATAACGTCAATAACGTATTATTTATCAAAATAACACCCCACTTGGGTTTTATTTAAAAAAAAAATCTTTTAAGGAAGAAGACACTTTTTCCAACTGAAATACATGAACAAATGTAATACTTCAAAATAGATCAAAAGGTTTGTATGGTGGTTCTTAAAACACGATGGCAACTACTTTCGAAGAATCAACCTAAGGCAATTTAATAATAATAATAATAATCTTTTAAAGTCCACTCCAAATTTTATTAAACCGAAACGGAAATTCTCTATGCCCAATTGATCGTGAGCCCGGCAGCCACTGAGTAAAACGTGCGAACAAGATTTCTTTGGGATGTACAGGAGAGTATTGAAGTTGCCCACCAGTTCATTTTTCCAAAATAGTTGCGATCTTGTTCGAAGTTCTTTTTCTTAATCTGTATTTATATTGTCAAATTTACGAATCAAATTTCTAACCATTAAATCACTTATTCAAGTGAAGTAAGGAGTTATTTCACGACCGCCAATTACGCCAAATGATCGTTCCATTAAATAGTTAATCACACCAGAGTAAACGGTTAACAATAGGCTCCTACAGATAATGACGAGTCTTATTTTCACGCTCCGAATGAGCAATTATATACTTACGTTTTCCTCAGTTGCTTTGTCATTGTCTTTGAATATTGTCTGAACGTCAACGAGAAAGTTATCTTTCATGTACTCTGGATTCTGTTTTCGTGGAATGAAAAAAATGAAAAAAATGAAAAAATAAATCAGAATTAAACCCATTCTTAAAACACACACATAAAAGAGTTGGGATCAAGCAAGAGAGAGGCACAACCCCACTTCCACAAACAAACAACATTACTATGAGTATCAACATTTACGTTTGTTGATGGAAAAAACAACCGGTATAGCTTATATTGAGTGAAAAAAACATGTTAGAATTTAAACCCCTGGGACATAAATCAGTTCGAGGAATTCTAAGGTATAAAAATAATGTTATATTACCCTAAACCACAGACTGCTTAAAGGAACACGACTGACACTTGGCTTATATATAAAGAAAAAGTGATTTTTGTTTTGATCGATAAAATTTGTTCACTGCCGTTTATTCTTATTACTACAGCATTATATGCAATAACTTACTACAATGATTGCTAACCTAATTATCTAGGAAATAACAAATACTTACATTACGTTGTATATTTGATATTTATTTTATACAGTTGTTTGGTCGAGGCCTATGTAGCTGCTAAGAAATTTCTTGTTCTATTGTTATTTTCATTGTCTAACTGATTATACTACAGTTGTCAGTAATTGTTGTAGATCCATTTATCCATCGATGCATTTTCCTAAAGATGTATGTATACCCCCCCCCCCGTTTCCGTTTTTCCATGATGTTTTTTCCCTTTTTATGTTGTTTCTATTTTTACCGCTTGTATAAAACCGCTATTTTCCTTGTAAATAATCTTATTGTCAGTTCTTAAATTTGTATTTTCCTTCTTTATGCAGGACCATGTGACCATTGTGAATTAGCCTGCGAGTTGATCGATGTTATCCTGTTAAAAGATGTTTTAATAAATAAATAAATAAATGAATAAATACACTACGGTCTCTCCTTTACACCCTCTTTTTCATTAATGGCCTTTTGCAATTCAAAAGTTGAATAACACCGGTGCACGGTTTCCCCCTTCCCCACCCAAGGATGCCGATGCCGACGCTTGGAGACTCATACCACATATACGGACATTCTCATCTACTTAAAACCCCTCATAATTAAAAAGAGCAGCTCAGATATTAATGTGATCAAGGATTTGCCTCAAAGTATCATCTGAGCAAACTATTTTTCTTGTCTACGAAGAAATTAACTCTGTTTGCAACATAGTGACTAAGAGGTACTACTAACCTTATGTCAGTATTTACTGCTACAATATTTTCATCATGAACTGCAGAATGGGCGCCATTTCATGTATATTATAAATATTTTTTTCGGGGGGGGGAGGGGGTGCCTCCCTCACTGGAAACTTGCATTCTCTGTAAAAAAAAAAACAACACATGCATATAGATCAAAAGCTCAACTGCAAACCCACATCAAACACGATGATAATTCGCTTAAAATTCAAAAGCATTATTATTTACTGAATATTCTGTGTGGATTTTCGGATGGTAGTTCCATGCTTTGCTGTGTATTTCCAAAGAGCCTTTCGGTGCGAGAAGCCTTATAAACGCAGGAACTTTTCTGGAATGAGGTTGAGATAGAAAACGGTCGTGTTTAAAGAATAACAATCACCTGAAAACAATTTGTGTCTAGGTAAAATTTAAACATATCAACCTAAAGAAAAGATTAACCTTGTATTAAAACGATTAGGGTGTGTGAAGAAAAATCAGTTCTAAATATTTTATGAATATTAATGAAAATTTATTATGTATTGCTTGTATATATTTGTTTATGTACAAGTAATATTTATATCAATTTATCTACAAAATACCAATTTTGATAAGAATAAATGCAATGTTCTGACTTATTACAAGTACTCAAATTGCCGAATGTGGTCCTGCGATTTTACTGGCCACAACAATAAAATCGCTGTAACGTGGATGCTGCAAACTTTCCAATGAAATGTTTTGGAAAGTAGGACTGTGGATCTAAAAATTATTTACAGCATGTATGTTTCAGACGAGATAGTTGTTAAAACTGTGCATTCATAGATTCCCTCCAAATAAAAATGTAACTTACGATGCCAAGTGAAGTACCTTGTGGTAATATTGGCATTCTTCTCCAGTATCGGATGTCCCCGGCTCATTCACCACAATCTCTACCCCTTCGCCACCGCCCGTCTCGGCGAGGGAGGTCTTACATAAAGTGTACAGTAGCCCGATTTGGATCTTTGTGGAAAGATTTACAGAAACAACAAACATAATGAAATCAGAAGAAATGTTATGTTTACAATAACTTTGCTAACCATATAGTACGAGTAACACTCTACCACGCACAGACGTAATTCATCCGCTCGAAATACGATTATGCCAGTCAGGCGAAGGAATGATGATAGGATATGAAAAAATATCATATAAGACGATTAACTGTCGTTTGTATTTTCAAAAACGTGAGTGATTCTTAAAGGCCATCTAGGCTTCTAAAGCTCACACCTTGGCTGAAGATAGCTTGCCTTGTTTTTTTTCTTCATTTTATTTTTATTTTTAGTTTATATTATCTTAGTGTACTTCTACGAGTCTTCATAAATCATATTTTCTAAGTCTATGTGAATATTAATTATCAGCACTACTCTCTTGAGATGTAAAGTTAAAATAGAAAATAATAAGAAAGATCTTCCTTTAAATAGATTTACCTTAAGTAAAATATACGATATTATACCTACCTCATCAAGAGATACATAAGGAAGAACTATGCGGCTGTAAATAAAAGAAAGAAACAGTAGTCATAGGAATGATTACATATCTAGATGTGACGTTGAACAGATAGTCAAACGAATCCTGGTTCACATCCGTGTACAAGCGTTGCATTTCTTTGCAGGGGTAGCTATCATGGCGGTATGGGGGAAACGTCACCCCCCAAAGACCGGAAATTATTTCAGGGCGGCCTCCCGGAAATTAAAAAGAAGAAGAAGTATAGTAAACAAACCCCTTTAAGGCTAGGAAATGCATAGTTTCACGATTTATTAACGGACAGTCTTTTCGGTCGATCGGTACCACCCTCCACATATGATTGCACTTTAAAATATTTAAACAGATAAATTTGGTACTTCTTCAGTGTCCTTAAAAAGAGATAGGATATCCACTTTAACAACAACTGTTGCACTATATGTGCGCGCGTGTGTGTGTGCGTGTGTGCGTGTGTGTGTGCCTAATTTATAAAATGACATAGTTAGTTGATTGTAGAAAACTCCTTTAATATGCAGGTATTATGAACAGTTTCGGGTAAACTTTATCAGAACGATGGGGGCTTTTGTGTCGTGATGCTTATCATAAATAAAGCTGTCACTTGTGTCTTTCCATTTAACGGAAACTATGAGTCAAATAGCACTAGCCATCATAAATATTTATCATTTATGATATTTTCCAACATAATATTACAACAATATCATGTAAAGTTTTTCATATTAAATCCGAAATCAACTGAATTGAAAATGTGAAAGTATTATAATCGTTAAGTGAAGACCTGTGAAACCTTTAAAATCCAAACGTCCATTTCAGAAGATTTGACCGCGTAGTGAATAACTATTGTATTATTTAGATCAGACGCATTCAAGGACAACTTCATTCCGTTGATGCAGTGATCTGTAAAGTTGTTTTTACACTATTCCACAAAAGAGTGAAGGACGAAATACGAGGACATCGATTCAGCATTTTTATGCTTATTTGTATGAAAGAAGGCTTGTGTAAGCACTTCGATATTATTCCTGTTAAACTAAAATGATTGAACTAACTCGGACCTCGGGTTTCGCGAGACTGACGACGACGACCGCGAGACCGTCGTCTCGCGTGCAATCAGTTTAAATGGATTTCTACATTTTAAATTATCACAAAACATTTAAAGACACGCTCATGTGTGCACTCACGACACACACACATACACACACACGCGCACACACGCACACACACACACACACACACAGTACACGCACACACGCGAGTACATACATAAATGATGTAGATCCTTTCCATGTTTACTCTACTTCATAATAATGAAAAGAAATATTCAAGCGTTTACATTATTGCCATGAACAAATAATATGACGCCAAAACACTGTTTAAAAATCTTTCCCTATCCATCCTGTTTGATGGTTGAATGTAATACGTACTATTCTAGATAAAGTGGGTCTGGTAGTGCCATCTTGGTCTCCTGTCGTACCTTTCTCCTAAATTAACGATGCCCGAGAACGAGAATGATGATCCTGAACGGTGTGAGTCCTGCACTGCTCCAAGTAAAGTTGTGATCTACTTATAGTATTACACGCTTTGAATGCTTCGATTTTGCTCGTCCAAATCAGTGCATGGTTGAATGCCATGACAAGTCAGCCATGATATATTGTGGGGGCGTATCTACAATGGCGAACGACTGAGATAGAAAATGCATAGTTTCACGATTTATTAACGGACAGTCGTTTCGCTCGATCGGTAATTAAAAATATTTTAGAAGATAAATTAGGTACTTTTTCAGTGTCCTTAAAAAGAGGTAGGATATCCACTTTTACAACAAATGTTGCACTATATGTGCGTGCGTGTGTGTGCGTGTGCGTGTGGGCGTGTGTGTGTGCCTCATTTATCAAATGACATAGTTAGTTGATTGTAGAAAACTCCTTTAATATGCAGGTATTATGAACAGTTTCGGGTAAACTTTATCAGAACGATGGGGGCTTTGTGTCGGGATGCTTATCATAAATAAAGCTGTCACTTGTGTCTTTCCATTTAACGGAAACTATGAGTCAAATAGCACTAGCCATCATAAATATTTATCATTTATGATATTTTCCAACATAATATTACAACAATATCATGTAAAGTTTTTCATATTAAATCCGAAATCAACTGAATTGAAAATGTGAAAGTATTATTATCGTTAAAGGCACACTGTCCTACTTGTAGCTACTTGCTCCCTCTATATAGAAAACTTCCCAAATCGGTGCCTGTTGGTCCCCCATGATCCTCTTTTTCTTATGTTAAATGAGAGCTGAGTTAATGAGATAGCCACCTGTCACAATGACCTCGCTGGCTCGCTGTGTGGTCTAATCCCTTCTAGCTGCAGTAGTAACGCCTACCTTTAAGTGAAGACCTGTGAAACCTTTAAAATCCAAACGTCCATTTCAGCAGATTTGACCGCGTAGTGAATAACTATTGTATTATTTAGATCAGACGCATTCAAAGACAACTTCATTCCGTTGATGCAGTGATCTGTAAAGTTGTTTTTACACTATTCCACAAAAGAGAGTAGGACGAAATACGAGGACATCGATTCAGCATTTTTATGCTTATTTGTATGAAAGAAGGCTTGTGTAAGCACTTCGATATTACTCCTGTTAAACTAAAATGATTGAACTAACTCGGACCTCGGGTTTCACGAGACTGACGACGACGACCGCGAGACCGTCGTCTCGCGTGTAATCAGTTTAAATGGATTTCTACATTTTAAATTATCACAAAACATTTAAAGACACGCTCATGTGTGCACTCACGACACACACACATACACACACGCGCGCACACGCGCACACACACACACAGTACACGCACACACGCGAGTACATACATAAATGATGTAGATCCTTTCCATGTTTACTCTACTTCATAGTAATGAAAAGAAATATTCAAGCGTTTACATTATTGCCATGAACAAATAATATGACGCCAAAACACTGTTTAAAAATCTTTCCCTATCCATCCTGTTTGATGGTTGAATGTAATACGTACTATTCTAGATAAAGTGGGTCTGGTAGTGCCATCTTAGTCTCCTGTCGTACCTTCCTCCTAAATTAACGATGCCCGAGAACGAGAATGGTGATCCTGAACGGTATGAGTCCTGCACTGCTCCAAGTGAAGTTGTGATCTACTTGTAGTACTGAACGCTTCGAATGCTTCGTTCTGGCTTATCCAGGTCAGTGCATGGTTGAATGCCATGACAAGTCAGCCATGATATATTGTGGAGGGCGTATCTACAATGGCGAACGACTGAGCAGTATTTATCTTTGGAATGTACTGCATTGTGTTGCATTTCTTTTTCCTAAATGTAAGCAAAACTTTTGTTTTCACGAATGTTTCTATTTTGCTCAATGCATGAAATTCACATTTCTCAAGAAGGTAATCCGTCTCTTGTTGCTTATGATTATCCATAATATCACATATTAAAGTTAAAAAATAATTAAACATTGACTATTTTTGTCAATCTTATGGGGGCAGGCTCGCATAGAACGTGCTATTTTTTAATCGCTTTAACAAAGCTGTTGTCGTTGGACTTATATTGGACAATATTATTGTGGAAAGCCACTTTATTTTATGTAATTTTTTTGAAAAAGTTATTTTAGAAGGCAAAAAACGTTGATTTAAATCATTCTTATTTTCTATTATCAAGGTGATTTCATATTCTTGATGTGGAATTTAAAAAAAGTCTGAAATACTTTATTTTCGCTTTCGAATATGTTTTTTGTTACGACTACAAATGGCTCTCCATAATTTTTAAGTCCAATTTAGAGTAAAGTTCGATTTAGTATCTTTGTGAAACACCCCCGGATATGTGCAGATAGAGAAAGAAAAGGCGATGAAAGGGCGGAAGAGAGAGCAGGAGAGTGGGGTACTCACAAAGAGGCTAAAAGACAGAAACATAGATATATACAATGTTGAGTCAAACAAAAGTTTACACCTAGAAAATTGCTAATCATTTAAAATATCATATATGAACAGTAAATTATTATACATGTTATAATCCCAAATCATTCGGTATCATTTTTGTGTGGCATGTGGTCACGCTTGGATGAACAGTATGTTTAATAAAACAATTGGGATTTGGGTATTAATTCGGTCTTTGCAGATCCAAATAACACACAGAGTCACACTCAGTCAGTCACGCACGCACGAACAAACACACACAAACACACACACGAACCCACACACACAACACACAACCACGCACGCACACACTCACACACACACACACACACACACACACGCACACGCACACGCACACATAAATGAAAAATACACGTAGTCAAGTCACTATTACGTAATGAACATTTTTGTAAAATCCCAAATTTCCCATTTAATATCAAAACGGAATTTAAATTCAATCATAATGCCATAATGAAAGGTCTGGTGCAACACAGTGAATTGTTTCTCATAAAGGCCTCGGTCAGTCTGCATCTAAATGCGCTATGTGAGTGTGTGTGTGTGCGTATGTGTGTGGGTGTGTGTTTGTGTGTGTGTGTTCCTAATGTGTGTGTCAGTGACTTTGCTTTTGAAAGAAGCGTATGCAATGCATTTCAGTTGATACATTCAATTAATTCTTTTACTTTAATACTTTTGCGCAAGTCGATTTTTGCAATCTCGTAAACAATGCCTCCTGTTCATCCTAGCGTTAACACATACCACACAAAATTGATACCAAACGATTCGGGATATAACACCCTTTCAAAAAGATTATGATAACCTTTCGTTCATAGCTGACTTTTAAAATATATGACAATTTTCTGAGTGTAAACTTTTTTGACTCACACAGTACACTGTCGCTCATATAGTTTGAATATTTTTGTTTTACCCCAATTTATGGAATTATTTTAAAAATAATTTATTCCTAATAGATCTAGATAATAGTATACATTCTCAGATTGTATTGAATAATAATTTGACAATGCGTGTTTTTCGTGACTGCTAAAGCATGTGTATGCTACTATGATTATCAACTAGGGGACCTACGTCCTTAAGTCATACATGACAGTAATGAGGATTAATGCCCCACAAAAGGGCACGAATATAGCATATCGACAAGGTTTTGATCCTGGGGCCTCACAGTTACGAGGCCATTGTTTTGTCACTGAACCATGACTGTACGCAGCGGGGGCTAGGGTAGGGGGCAGTTTCCATAAATAAAATAAAAAACATAGAAAATGCAATAAATTTTCACTAATTTATTGCATTTTACCCCGGTCCCCAACATAAAAAACTCCTCTCTCTCTCCAAATCATTCACCTCACAAAAAACAAAACCGTGTTTGTTACATGAAATTGAATGATTGCAAAACTGTTTTTTTCTTCAAATTTCTCGCCTCTGTCTTCATTGTAATGTAGGCTTGGTGAACTAAGGCAAATTATTATTAGCGTAGATTATTTTGTGGTTGAGGGCGGTTTAACCTGAAAGACTGACGCTTTCTATTTGACTACAGAAGAAACTGATGAACAAACACATTCAACAATATAATCAAAAGGTACACCAAATTCATAACCTTTCACCAAAATTTATTCAAATGATACTTTTCTTTGACTGTTTGTTAATATTTTTATATCGACATGCTGTGTAAGTACGACAATTACGCTAGTGCTACAAAGAATTTGTCTCCGAATGCAATATTCAACATGTTCTTAATTAACTAATAATTAAAATAATTACCCTCTATATTTTACATTGTATGTTTACTACTTTAAAATATATCATAAAGTCACCCTTTCAAAAACAAAAACAAAACGGTGAATATAAATATAATTTTCTAAACTTAAACATCTTCGTTATTTGCAAACATGAGACCAAAGAGACTACAAACAAACAATAAAACAACATGTAATATACGATTAAAAATAATAAAGGGCGAATATGTTTCCAGTTGAAGTCAATGGTGTACTTTTTTTTAGAAGTGTATATGTATTTATTGTAGGAGATTTCCTAAAATGAAATCTTTCAGTTTTGTCCATCTATATCTCAAACATCTTTCCCTTTATTCTTTTAATGGAAGGTAGAGCGAAATGAACACTACATACCCTGAGTGTGTTATCAACTGTATAAATTCGTTTTTATTTATTTTATCTGTATTTTTGTAGTTTTATTTTTACATCGAAGTATTGTCAGCTATAAAACTGATTTCCCCATTGGCCCTGTAGACATTAATAAGATTTAAGATTGAAATTATAGACAAATTAATTGCTAAGAGTTATATACATGTACAAAGTAATGATTGAATGCAGACTAGGAAAGATTATCAATAATGAAGGCGAATCCAAAGACTTTCGTTGAAAATTACACCAAACCACCCCCCCAAAAAAAAAAAAAAAAAAAAAACCCAAAACCTAAAACATACAAATAGACCACAAAACCAACAGAAACAAAATCTTAAATCTAAACCTAATCATATTATTTAAAACTAACATCATTAAGGGGGGAAATAGTGATGTGGTGGGAAAACATGATTTGATAACAAAAGTAGCCATGTATCCAAGGAGTCGATCATATCTTAATCTTAATGTTAATCTTTTTCGTTAATATGAACTTGTTTATTACTAGAGCCATATACTTCAAATCGAATGGCTTAATCAGTGTTAACAATTCGGGAAGACATCCATTGTTATGATTCACCCATCTTCCCACGAACGTCACCAGAGGCTCGAGCCTGTTTGAATAAAGCAGAGGGACGAAGGTTTGTATATATTTACATTGTATACATATTTTTTTAAATATTGAAAGTAGAACGGAAACATAAAAACTACTACTGCTACTACTACTAGTGCAACTACTAATACTACTACTACTTCTTCTTTTACTACTACTACTGCTACAACTACTACTAATATTACTTCTACTACTACTACTACTACTACTACTACTACTTCTACTAGAACAACAACTACTATACTTCTGCTACTACTTCTACTGCTATATTACTGTTACTACTACTACAACGACTACTACTACTACTACTTCTCCTACTTTTACTAAAACAAAAACTACTATACTGCTGCTACTATTTCTACTACTATACTACTGCTACTACTACTACTACTACTACTGCTACCTATACTACTACTACTACTACTACTACTACTACTACTATTACTACTGATACAACCCTACTACTGCTATTAGTATTATCACGTTCATTATTTGTACTATTATCATTATTATTATTATTAACATTAATATTATTAATACAACTATTATCATTACTGATGTTATGAATATTATTCTCATTATTATTATTATCATCATCATTATTGTTGTTATCATTATTATTATTAGCTTTATTATTCCCATTATTATCACTAATCACTATCATTAATATCTGTAATTTTATCATTATTACCATTGGTATTATTATTATTGTTATTATTATCATCATTATTAATATTACTACAACTTCTACTACTACTCCTACTAGTAGTAATAGTAGTAGTACTAGTATCATTTTTATTATTTCAACAGCTTGAAAGTTTATGTATAGACAAGAGTCGTCTGTAACTGAATTAAATGCAATCTGTTAAAGAGTTATATTGATTTGTTTTACCCTTCAATAAACATTCATTACCCACCATCCCCACCCCCCCCCGATCCACCCCAAAAACTCTAGAATTAGGCACTGAAACGAATTTAAATTTTGCTGTGCGGATGGCACACATATTGCACACGTTGCTCCACCAAGAAATATATATATATATATTTGGTGGTAAGTTAATTTTCCGTTTAGAGCATGAATCAAATATCTTATATATCAAAGAATAATGATGTACCACTTTATACATTTTTGGAAAAAATTACCAATCCTGTACAGGACCTTTTCTCATGTAAACGAAAGTGGAACAGAAACGTAAAATAATAAAACGGAGCACATTTATATTTTACAATATTTGTTTATTTATTTTTAAAATTCGATAACAAATTATTAAGATATTAGGTACCGTTAGAAGGGGTAGTAACTCCATACAATTTCTATATTAAGCATTTTCTTATATAAAATATAGTTAAAGAACAAAGGGCGTTTGAAAATCGAACAATGTTTATGTATCGGTAAGATCTCGAAATGAGCAAAACACCAAGAGTTACAGAAATACAAACCTCATCTAGATCCCTTTTGGTTTTTTCTTCAAGCTCTCTGATATCCTCCATAGTCATCCCATACCACTCGTCCAGACTGCAGATGAGAGTCCGGTAGAAGTTCGTATAAATTCGGGTATGAGCCTGAACATTTGAGATGATATGCACTAAGATTTGTCAATATTACCAGAGTGAAATCCTTATTAGTTAACTTTCATGCGACATTGGTGCTATTCGAAGAAAAGAAAATCAGAGGCTACGCTTCGAGGGGCATTGGGCCAAAGTACCCCCTCTTCTCTAAGTACCCCCAAAGTGTCCCTTATCGATTCTGATTAGTACACCCATTGAATTATCGTAAGTGCACCATTTACTTCGACAGGTGCTCTCTTTTCATCTGATACGTGCCCCCCCTTGAAATGAGAAGCCGTTTTATAATGTGAAATCCATAATCTCTACGGGAGCCCGTCAATGGATGGTATTATACAAACAATGCATTATTTGTTTTATAAGACGGATCAGCAATACATTCTTACAATATAGTCTAGATTTAGAGTATAAATAGATACTAGATGTCTATATCTAGATCTAATGTAGATCTAACTAGATCTAGGCCTAGAATATTCTAGATCTAGATCTAGATATTGACAATTATGCAAAAATTAAATTTGGCTGAATTACGCGAAATAGATATCGGCAGGTATCGAGTGTGTGTTATCAATTTTTGATGGGAGGTTTATTGCACGTTGGGAAGAACAGACCATAAGGGTCGCCGTGGGATTATAATGTTGAGTTATAACTGTTTTCATTTCGAGGTTCGGCGTAGCGATTATATACGCCGTAGCCATGCCGTAGAGAGGTTCCACGTCGACCGTACGTCGGGCGTACGGTGGCATTGCGTTTTTATATACTCCAGGGGTAAAGCGGTAGCATCAGTCTGGCCGCACGGTCGCCGAATGGTCCCCCTTCGACCGCCTTGCGCGCACCTTGCGGCTACCTTGCGTCTGCCTTAGTATTTTTAAAAGACCTACGACCGCCGCAGCGACGCCCTAAGGCAACTGTGCGTCATCACTTCAAAGGCTGTACGGCAGCCGCAGATTTTCTGTCCGCACAAATTAAAAATACGCCGTGCGGCTACCCTAACATATGTGTCCGCTTACCGTATGTGACCTTGGGAATGCTGCGGCGGCCCTGTAATTGCTATTGACCGTAGATATTTTAGACCGCACGGCCGCGGCGGCAAATGTGACCTAGGCATTATGCATATTGGATGACAATTATCGCCTCTTTAATCTTTGAACGTGTCATTTATTAAATGTGGCTATCTTACCTTGCTGATGCGTTTCTGAACCGTTTCTTGCAGTCCGAACCATTTAAATTCAATTTCCATAAATATGTACACCGTCAGAAACTTTGTTTCGGTGTCCTGAAGAAGAAAAATGAAAGAAAATACGATATTTCATACGTCATATGAACGAATACTTAGGAGAGAAAGAAAGAGAGAGAGGGAGAGAAAGAGAAAGAGAGAGAAAAGGTGGAAGATAGAAAGAGAGAGAGAGAGAAAAAAAAGTGAAAGAAAGAAAGAGAAAGAGAGAGAGAGATAGAGTAAGTAAAAGAGTGGATGAGAGAGAGAGGGATAGAGAAGAGAGAGAGAGAGAGAGAGAGGGAGAGAGTTAGTGAAAGAGTGGGTGAGAAAGAGAGAGAGAGAGTGTGTAAACAAGAGAGCAAGAGAGAGAGAGAGAAAGGGAGAGAGAGAGAGAGAGAGAGTTAGTGAGAGAGTGGGTAAGAGAGAGAGAGAGAGAGAGAGAGAGAGAAAGTGAATGTAAGAGATGGCAGGAAAATAAAGAAAGGTGGGTAATACTTAATATCAAAAGAAACAGTAGAAAAAGGGTTTCTGAAGAGAATGAATAGGGATAAATACTGAAAAAGAAGTAGAGGAAGGTGAAGCAAAAGAAAAAGAGGGTAAAAAGAAGAAGAAGAAGGAGAAAGAAAGGAGAAGAAGAAAAAGAATGACAAGATTAACGGAGAGAGAGAGAGAGAGAGAAAGCGGCAGACTTTTACCTTCCAGTCAGCTGTCAGAGGTCCACGACTGATTTTCTCCAGTCGGACCTTAGTCGGGTCCGTATCTTCTGAGTAATCCTTTAAAAAGAAAGGAGCAACAATGTTATGATTTTTCGCTGGATTTTTAACAAAAAAACATGATCAAAGAACATTACTCACTCACATATCCTGGAAACCAAATTTAAAATTGTTCAATATTAGAATTGTATACAATTCTATGACACGATGTGATGTTATCGATTGTTTCAATGAGACAAATTTATCGAGGAAATAACAAATTCCCTAGTAAAAGAAAGACAGTTACTTTTCATTATACTCCTTATAGAACGAGAATTAGTAGCACACACATGCTTTAGCAGTCACGCAAATTATTATTCAATAAAATCTGAGAATGTATACTATAATTTAGATCTATTAGGAATAGATCATTGTCAATATCCTTCCATAAATTGGGGTAAAAATAATTATTCCACCTTCATGACCAACAGTGTATATATTATACATACAATTATGTGCATATGTAAGTACATGTAAATCGGAATTGAATACACTGAGATATGTTTATAGTGATATACTTTTTGTTTCGTTTACCGATTGGCTCGTGGGATCATTTACGATGTCGATTTCAATTGTCAATGTCTTCGCCCTTTTCTCGTCATCGAGGTTGAACACCTTCAAAAGTAACAAAAGTAAACCTCAATTTCCATTACAATATCCTAAAAAAGCACCTCTCTTTAAATAGGGAAAATTGCGAGTCGAAGATGTTTTGTTATTACGACACTGATATGAAGGCAGAGGTTGAAAAAAGGGACACATTTAAGGAAACGGTACAGAAGTTAGGAGGATTTAATCATGTTAATACAATATCCGATGAGCTCTCAATTTCTACCTGGTACTTAGCTAACAAAATAAAGTCAATGACGTGTCTCTCTCTCTCTCTAAGTGCCATATCGTTTGACTTTGGCGATCATGCTGTTCCACAACCCTCGGCTTCTAGCCTTCTGTATTAGTACCACTCCCAGTTCTTTCACTCCTCTCTCTTCCAACAATTTCTGCAGACTGTCCATCCAACGTATCCTCCTTCTTCCCCTACTCCTTCTTCCCACAATTCTCCCTGTCAAAGCAAGATTCTCTAGGCCTGCTTTACGTGTAATGTGACCCATGAACTTCAACTGCCTAATCAACATCTCACGTACCATTTTCCTTTGCACTCCAGCTCGTGTAAGAACTTCCTCATTACTAACTTTGTCAGTCCAGGGGATTTTCATCATTCTTCTTAAAAACCACATTTCGCAACTTTCCAAACGCTTTTTAGTATCAGAGGCTAAAGTCCACGTTTCACTACCATACATAAGTACCAGGTAGATGTAACAATTCAATACTCTTATTCTGGTCCTCATACTCATTGTTCGATTTGTCAGAATTTTGCCTAACTTTGAAAATGCAGATTTAGCGAGAGCTATCCTTCTCTTGATCTCTGTCTCACATCTGGCATCCTCGGTGATCATGCTGCCGAGGTAGTTAAATGAGGAGACTTGTTTAATAATCTGTTCTTTCAGTTTCAAGTTACATAACGTATCATTCATCAAAATAACACTGTACTTGGGTTTTATTAAAAAAACACCACCAGAACAAAAGGCTCCTATACAGAAAACTACGGGTCTTGTTGCCATGCTCCGAATGAGCAATTATATACTTACGTTTTCCTCAGTTGCTTTGTCATTGTCCTTGAATATTTTCTGAATGTCAATGTGAAATCCATCTTTCATGTAATCTGGATTCTGTTTTCGTGAAAATGAAAAAATGAAAAAATAAACCTATCAATAGTGTCTGACGGTGAAGTCTAGCAAGTGAACGGGTTTCCTTGCATAATTTGAATACTAGGACACTGCTAACGTTTAAATTTCACAGATAGGACATACATGACATATTCATAATTCCTGCAAAGTTCTACAGAATTTGATGTTGGCTGCAAAAGGGTTATAGTATCTTTAAGGAACACAACTGACACTTGACTTATATATACAGGAAAAGTAAACGTAAAAGGAATACTCTACGGTATCTTCTACACTCTCCTTTTTCATTAATGGCGTTTTGCAATTCAAAAGTTGAATGAGACCGGTGCCCAGTCTCCCCTTTCCCCAACCCAGGATGCCGATGTCCCGCAATGCTTGGAGACCCATACCATTATACAGACATTCTCATCTATTTAATACCCCTCATATATACAATGAAAAGGGCAGCTCAGATATTCATAGTGATCAAGGGTTTGCCTCAAAGTAACATCTGAACAAATTATTGTCTTGTCTATGAAGAAATGAACTATGTTGGAAAGCAAGTTTATTCTTATACATTAGTTAACGAGGAGTTACGTATAACTTTATGTATTTACTGCTACACTATTTTCATCATGAACTGCAGAATGGGCGCCATGTCATGTATATTATACATATATATATATATATATATATATATATTTTATTTTTTTAATATTATTATTATTATTATTATTATTATTATTATTATTATTATTTTTTATTTATTTTTTTTTTTTTTTGGGGGGGGGGGGGGATGCCCCCGTAACTGGAAAGCTTGCATTTTCTGTATGTGACAAAAACATATGATGGCACGTTCATATGTAACCCACATCCACCAGCATGACACTTCGCTTAAACTTCAAACGTATTGTTATTTACAGTATAGACTGTGCGGATTTTCGGATAAGTGTCCCATGTTTCGTCGTGTATTTCCAAAGAGCCCTTCGGTGCGAGCATCCTTATAACACGAGGAACTTTTCTGGAATGAGATCAAAATAGAAAACGAAACGATCGTGTTAAAAGAATAACAATCACCTGAAAAGTTGTTTCTAGGTAAAATGTAAAAAATTAACCTAATAAAAAAAAAAAAGTTGCATTCTAATAGGTAAACCATTTGGGTGTGTAAAGAAAATATAGGATAGCATAAACCATGCGTAAAGGGTGCGCATGGAACCTAAAATAGGACATTTAAAAACGCCTCGGAAAACCACAAAAATATCACTGTTACGTGGATGCCAAGAACTTTCCGATTAATATTTTTGGAAAGGAGGACTGTGGATCAAGTGACGTGAAATTGTATTAATAGGAATAGTCTTAAAGATTTTGATATTTCTATTTCCAGTTATTTACAACTTGTATGTTTCAGACTTGATAGTTGTTAAAAACTGTGAGTTCATAGATTCCCTCCCTAAAAATATGTAACTTACGATGCCAAGTGAAGTATCTTGTGGTAATATTGGCATTCTTCTCCGGTATCGGTTGTCCGCGGCTCATTCACTACAATCTCTACACCTTCGCCACCGCCCGTCTCCGCGAGGGAGGTCTTACATAAAGTGTACAGTAGCCCGATTTGGATCTTGGTGGAAAGATGAAAAGAAACAACAAACAGAATGAAATTAGAAGAAATGTTCTGTTAACAATAAATTTGCTAACCATATTACGAGTAACACTCCCTCACCCCCCCCCCCCCGTTATTCATCCACTCGGAATATAATCATGCCAGTCAGGCGGAGGAAAGATGATCGGATATTTAAAATAAAAATCATATAAGACGATCAACTGTCGTTTGTAATTTCAAGAACGTGAATGATTCTTAAAGGCCATTTAGGCTTCTTAAGCTCAAACTTCGGATGAAGATTTGTTTTGTTTTGTTCATTTTTGTTTTAATTTTATAAGGTTTATATTATCTCAGTTTGCTTCCACTGTTTCATTCTACGAGTCGGCGGAAATAATGTTTTCTTAGTCTATGTGGATATGAATTATCAGCACTACTCTCCTGTGGTGTATCGCTAAAATAGAAAATAATATGAACTATTTCCCTTTATATAATTATACCCTTAAAAGAATAAACCATATTATACCTACCTCATCAAGAGATACATAAGGAAGAACTATGCGGCTGTAAATAAAAAGAAAGAAATAATAGTCGTAGGAATAATTACATAACTAGATGTGTCGTTATGCAGATGGTCAAATGAATCGGGGGGTATGGGGGGGGGGGGGAAACGCCACCTCAAAGACTGGAAATTATTTCAGGAGGGCGACCTCCCGGAAAAAGAAAAAAAAGACAAAGAAACAAAGTAAGTGTAAAGTTTCACGATTTATAATTGGACAGTCTTTTCGCTCGAAAGATACCGTCCCGCACATATTAGTGGTTTCACTTAAAAATATTGTCAAAGATAAATTAGGTACTAGATAGGCTGCATATCTATAGGCATAGATTTCAGTGTCCTTTACAAGAGATAGGTTATACAATTTTAAAACAAATTTTACACTATATATGCGTGTGTGTGTGAGTGTTTTGTGATCATTTAAAATGGAGAAAACCATGTAGACTGACTGCACGCGAGATGACGGTCTCGTGGGTCGCCGTCAGTCTCGTGACAAAATTGAAAATTTGATTGATAGTAATTCTTTAAAATGTTGATATATTTGGATGCCCATGTGGGTGTATTATAAGCACTAGAAAATTTAGCCCCTAAAACGCTTTTGCTTTCGAGAAATTGAATAATCAACAATTTACCGGTGTTCCCGGTAAATTTCAAAAATTTCAAATAGCGCCTAAGGCCATTCCATGATAGCTGCGACCATGAAAATCTCAAAATATATGTAGTTCTAATATATAATTTCCAAACGGGAATAGCAAATTGGTCGACTGTAGTAAAAACAACGACATTGTTTTGAAGCTAAAGAAATATTAGTCTTGAGAGGGCGCTATACAACATAAAAGAGTATATTATTTACGATTTCATCACTTTAGACTCGATTTCAGCCGCGACAACGATCATTGAATATTGTAAAATCGCATATGCTTTTAATATATTCATTTGAACCAAAGTCATGACCCCATACCAAAACTGTGTAATACCTTTAACAGGAGTACCATCGAAGTGTCATGCAAATAAGCATACAAATGCTGGATCGATGTCCTCATATTGAATTAAAATAAGCAAAGGGATTCAACCTTTCGTCCTTTCCTCTTTTGTGGAATAGTGTAAAAAACAACTTTACAGATCACTGCATCAACTGAAAGAGGTTGTCCTTGAATGCCTTTGATTTAGATAATACAATAGTTATTAACTACGCGAGTCGAATCTTTTGAAAAGAACGTTGAGTCTTTGGAGGTTACAAAGACCTTTAACTAAAGATTATAATACGCTCACGTTTTCAACATAGCTGATTTCAAATTTGATATGAAGAAGTTTACATGATATCGTTGTAAGACTTGTGCTGGACAATATCGTGATGGTTAGTGCTATTTGACGCATTGTGACAGCTTTATTTGTGTTAAGCGTCCAGTCACACGAATCACAATCATTCTGATAGGTTTACCTGAAACTATTCATAATACCTGCATATGAAAGGGGTTCTTCTGCAATCAACAAACTATATCATCTGACAAAAATATTCAAATGAACACACATATATATACACACGTACACGCACACACGCACGCGCATCCACGCTGTAGATCCTTTTTCATATTTACTCTATGTTTCCTTGCAGTGCCAGTGAACAAATTAATGTGATATCAAAACAGCGTTTGACAATCATGCCCTATCCCTCCACTTTTACATTTTATCTGTCACTTTCTTCATATGTTACTATGGAAGAATCGCGAGATACGGAGTGGAAAGAGATTATTTACCTATATTTAACCTGTAAGTGTTTTTACAAATATAAAATACAATAACATCGAAAATGGAAAAATGGGAGGAATACAACAGTTTTACTCCTTGATTACTATGATTATAGTATTTTTAGTTTTACCACTATAGATTGAACGAATATCATCAACATCAACATCAACTTTGTAATACGTCTGCCAACCAAAATCGTTTATTATCCCATGATTCTTGAGGCACAACATGAAAACACAAATGGGACACAAAATCGGACACAAAAGCCCGTGTTCTCACAATTCTTAACATCCTATGTAAAACCTAATTTTTTAAAGCAAATGCCTAGACCCAGGGTTCAAATCTTTCTAGAATATTGGCCAAAATGACTACATACATGTACCTCTGACTTGCCCAACAAGTTACTTGCTTGGATGGTTTAATGTAATACGTACAATTCTGTATAACGTGGGCCTGATGCTGCCATCTTGATCTCCTGTCGTACTTTCTTCTAAGTTAACGATGCTCGAGAAGAAGATGATCCTGAACGGTATGAGTCCTGCACTGCTCCGGGCAAAGTTGCGATCTACTTGTAGTACTGAACGCTATGAATGCTATGAAGTGCATGGTTGAATGCCATGACAAGTCAGCCATGATCGATTGGGGGGCGTATCCACTATGCCAAACGACACCGAACGGCTGAGCAGTATTTATCTTTGGAATATACTGCATTGTGTTGCATTTCTTTTTCCTAAAAAAAATATTAAAAAATCTTTGTCACTACTTTGCTCAATGCATGACCTCCACACTTCTCAAAAAGGTAGCCGTCTCTTGTTGCTCACGGTTATCCATAATACTTCATTCAACAATATTTAAAAAAAAATGGAAAGGATAAGGGTAGGAAACTAGCAAAACAAACAGCCATATTTAGTATGAATGTTAAGTTTAAACCTTGGAATCTTTCATTCCATTTAGTTTTTTTAATAGGAATTTTTGACAGTAATCTTAACTGAACTGAGCGTAACTGTGTATCACAGTTTAAAATTATCAAGCTTATGGGGGTATAGGCTCGCACAGAACGTGCTATTTTCTAATCACTTTTACAAAGCTGTTGTTGTATGTTTCATTTTTAAAGACGCTTATTGAACATTAACAAATATTTTAAAGACATGACCTTTAAACAATAAAGCCAAAGGGGGAGGGGTAGAGGGTGGATCCCTTTACTTAAAGGTACTATGTCCCTTTTGCAGCCAACCTCAAATTCTGTAGAACTTTGCAGGAATTATGAATATGTCATGTATGTCCTATCTGTGAAATTTAAACGTTAGCAGTGTCCTCATATTCAAATTATGCAAGGAAACCCGTTTACTTGCTAGACTTCACTGTCAGACACTATTGAGTGACTGACTGGCTTTTTTCTTCTTTGGTAATAACATACATGAAAAGAGTTGTAAAGGGTACATAAGCATTTGTCTACATCAATAACCCACTTCTTGTGATGTCCAAGATTAAACTGATTGAATCTTTGCGCAGCATAAAACGTATGACCATTCGGTACAATTGTCTGAAAATCAAGACTATTACTTTTGGGCTCTATAGCCCTAAAGTCGATTTGACAACTAATAGTCGTTATTTTCACACTTGAAGACATTTTCAAGCCCCACCCTTTTTAGGGAAGTTCTAACTTAGTATTATCTTTCAAATGCAGTTGGAATTTAACTTTTTCATTTTTTTGGCCTGCAAATGGGACATAGTACCTTTAAGTCTGAACTAAAAATATATTTTCAATGAGAGCCAAAGTCCCTTTTTAAATTATTGCATTGCGCGATCATTAATACATACATGTAACAACCTTTTCTTTATCTCTTTTTTGGGGTATTTTGTTCAATTGATCTAAACCAGTCCGCTTCAAACAACTGACTTTGTTCGATTTTTTTAATTTATTATAATTCTTGAAAGAGAAGCTAAAATTGGGCATGTCATTGCGGGACATTGACCTTTTATTGTCGGATTGGGGACACGATCACACCCACTACAATAAGAAAGGTGAAGGTCTGGCCGTACCCTATCATTGAAAAGTTTGTGTCATACCCGGGAAACTTTGATTCCCCCCCCAAAAAAAAATCTATTAAAGCCCCACTGTCCTACTTGTAGCTACTTGCTCCCTCTGTATAGAAAACTTCCCAAATCGGTGCCTGTTGGTCCCCTATGATCCTCTTTTCTAATGTTAGTTCTGAGCGGGGGTGTTTCACAAAGATCCTAAGTTGAACTTACCTCTAAGTTGGACTTATATCGGACAATATTATTGTGGAAAGCCACTATATTTTATGTAATTTTTTTTTGAAAAAGTTATTTTTGAAGGCAAAAAACGTTGATTTTAAATCATTCTTATTTTCTACTCACAAAGACAGAAACATAGATATATACAATGTTGAGTCAAACAAAAGTTTACACCTAGAAAATTGCTAATCATTTACAAAAATCATATATGATCAGTAAATTATTATACATGTTATGAAAGAGTGTTATTATCCCAAATCATTCGGTATCATTTTTGTGTGCTATGTGGTCACGCTTGGATGAACAGGAGACATTGTTTATGAGAGTGCAAAAATCGACTTGCGCCAAAGTGATGTCTATGTTTAATACGTTATATAAAACAATTGGGATTTGGGTATTAAATCGGTCTTTGCAGATCCAAATAACACACAGAGTCACACTCATTCAGTCACGCACGCACGCAAGAACACACGCACACACACACAAAACACACACGTACACACACGCACACACACACACACACAAACACACACCCATGCACACATAAATGAAAAATACACGCAGCCAAGTCACTATAACGTAATGAAAATTTCTGTAAAATCCCAAATTTCCTATTTAATATCAAAACCGAATAATGCCGAAATGAAAGATTTGGTGCATCACAGTGAATTGTTTCTCATAAAGGCCTCGGTCAGTCTGCATCTAAATGCGCTATGTGAGTGTGTGAGTGTGAGTGTGCGTGTGCGTGTGTTTTGAGTTGAGTTTGAGTTTGAAGTTTATTATCCAAAACAAAAAGTACATCAATATAACAATCAAATGTGAATGATTAATTAACATTGAAAGGATAAATGGGACCAGAAAATAGCATTTAATGCTAATCGTGTCTAGTACCACTAACACACAAAAAGTATCACAGCAATAAATGAGAATGTAATGAATAAATATGAATAACTATTGAATACATACCTAAGCTACAAATTATTCTACATCTAGGGTAAATATGTTCTGTGCTTATATACAAAGCTTTGGTATTTTACACTAAATAAAAGATGAAGAATTATATAACATAATATTTACAATAAGGCAAGAGCCTTGGTTCTAAGTTATAAACAACTATTCTATTAACATTTGTGATATAAGAGTTCTACGAAAGCAAGATACTGATGCTTTCTCCCGTACAGAAAGGGGTAGATCATTCCAATAGCGTGTGCCTCTGAATGACATTGAAAATTTACCTTGCGTTGTCCTTACTTTAGGCACACTTAACTTCTTACTTTCTCTTTGTCTAGTCTCATAGTTGTGCTCTATGAAACAGCAATACTGAATTAGAGACTGTGGCAATTTATCATTCAATAATTGATACATAAAAACACAAATAGATAATTTATGGAGTTGATACACATTCAATAATTTTAGCTCCTGGAATATCGGTTGTGAATGAGTTCTAATTGGACTAAACGTTATAACTCTTAGTGCCATCTTTTGGCTTAATAATAAACACTTCATGTTCATTTCATAATTACTTCCCCAAACCTCAATTCCGTAGGTCATATGCGGTTGAATTAACGTCTTATACAGTAACAACAAAACACGCCTTGGCACAAACTGTCTTAATCTATATAAAACACCAACCCTTTTCCTGATAAACTTATTAACCCTTTGGATATGAGGTTTCCACGTCAAGTGTTGATCTATATCAATTCCTACAAATGATGCAACATCAACCTGGGCTATTTCAGTCTCTGCTATTTTTAGCACCCCTTGAGTTACTACTGATTGCCTACTCCCTCTTATTAACAAATAATTAGTCTTTAAGAGATTGACTGTAAGTTTATTCACCTTACACCATATGGTCACCTTATCCAGATGCATATTAACTATATTATCCATATCAATTGAATTCTGTCTCGGTGGAAACGTATGAAACAAGTTAGAATCATCGGCAAAAAGTCTAAAATTAAAATAATTTGTTGAGTTTGGCAAATCGTTTATGTACAACAAAAACAGTGTAGGTCCCAAAACAGAACCCTGAGGAACACCACATGTTATTATCTGCTTCAATGAGCTATGTCCATCATAGTTCACAAACTGAAATCTATTACAAAGATAATCTTTAAACCACTGGAGAGGCAGGCCCCTTATTCCATAATGTTCTAATTTTCCAGCCAATATTGCGTGATCAATTGTATCAAAAGCTTTCTGGAAATCTAGGAATACACCTAGTGTTACACTGCCCTTATCCAGTGATTTAAGGACATCATTAACCAAATTAATTAAAGACAACTTAGTACTATAATGTTTACGAAAGCCATACTGGTGCTTATACAAGACATCATTTCTTTCAAAATAATCAAGTAGCCTCTTGTTTACTAATTTCTCAAATATTTTGGCCAAAAGAGGCAAAACTGAAATAGGTCTATAATTGCCTGGGACATTTCTATCCCCTTTTTTAAAAATTGGTGTAACTTTGGCTACTTTCATTGCCTCTGGGAACACACCGTTCAATAATGACTGATTATAAATATAAGATAATGGTTTTGCAATTACTTCAGCAGCATCCTTCAGTAATCGGGCTGGAATATCATCAAAGCCGCAAGCTTTCTTTACATTTAAAGTTAATAAATAGTCCTGAACCTCATAATGAGTAACTGGTTCCCAAAACATAGAGTCAATTATTCCATCACTAAGATAACCTTTGAATGTAATAACATCGTCAACATTACCATTAATAGATTTAGCAAGGTTAGGCCCAACGTTCACAAAAAAATCATTAAAGCCTTCTGATATTTCTTTCCCTGAGGTTACAACTTTCTTACTACCATTTTCATCAACACAGAGCTTATCTACATGTGACGTTTTTACTTTACTGTTTCCACTCTTCAATAGCTTATTTATTGACTTCCATGTTTGCGCTGTGTCACCTTTATACATTTCAAATACATCACTATAATATTTCCTCTTCGCATTCCTCAAAACTGTAGTTAAAACATTTCTATACGTCCTATATTTTTTCAAATTATCTTCACTATAATTTGATTTTAATACTTTACCATACAATTTATGTTTCTTTTTAATTGACTTCTTAATAGCTCTAGTCAGCCATGGTTTATCATTTTTCCTCCTGGAAGAGTGACGATGAACAATCGGAGCATATTGATCACATATACCTATGAATGATTGTACAAATATATCATATGCTTTATTAACATCAGTACATTCATATACATTTTCCCAGGATTCCAAGAGTAGACTATCCCAAAACTGTTCTTTCTTATAGTTTTTATAACTTCTATATCGTACTTCTCCTTGTGGTTGTAATTTTACTGAGCTATCTTCAAAAATAGCAAATATAGGGAAATGATCAGAAACGTCAGTTACAATTGTACCAGCACATATACGATCTGCACCCATATTTGTGTAAATATGATCAATTAAGGAACCTGACATGGGTGTTACCCTCGTAAGTGTCTTAATTAATTGATGTATCCCCAAACACACTAAGGAAGTAACTAACATTTCAGCATTTACGCTGGGATTATACAAATCAATATTGAAATCACCCATTAAAATACACAACTTTTTATCAACTTTAATCCTTTCTAACACAGACAATAAACTCTCTTGAAACTGGAAAATATCAGTGTTTGGTTTTCTATAAATGACACCTACAACAACGGAACGATCATCTATCTGAACCTCAAGCCATAGTGATTCAGCAAAGTCAATATCATACTTTAACATTTTATATTTCAAAGAAGAGTGAACATAGACTCCAACACCTCCTCCCCGTAAACCAGGGTCCCGGCAATTCACTTCCAAAGTATAACCATCTATCCCAAGGATATCTGCACAAGATACATTCCAGACTTCAGATAATCCAATTAAATGAAATTTTGATTTGATGCATTCTTCATACAATAATCTTAAGGCATCAATATTCTTATTTAAAGATCTAATATTTATATGAGAAATCGTAAAAGCTTTTGAGAACTTTGAACATAATCTGTTATCAAATTCGAATGGGGTTAATTCAAAAGAGTCAATATCAAACAAATTAATGTCTTCGTTAATATCGAACATAATGAAATATTTGGGAATTTAACTCAAAAATTGAGTGAAACACATGTGTGCGTGTGTGTGCATGCGTGTGCGTGTGTGTGTGTGTGTGTGTGTGCGTCTCTCTCTCTCTCACTCTCTCATGACCAAAAATCTTAATTTTACTCTTATTTTGGCCCTTCCCCTTTGTCAAATCCAAAACGCTAAAGAAATACATACTTGGGCACTTAAGTTAATTTTAACACACTTCACGGCAATTATCATTTTAACAGATGTGATTAAAAACTACCTTCATCCATTTTGATGGAAGATTAAACTCATGGCAAGGTATATAATGAACTAAATAATCACAATATCGGCTTTTTCTTCGTTCTAATGCTTGTCACAGAATCCTCCTCTCTACAAGTAAAGCAAAAAATACTGGTAACAGGCCTTTTGGCAATTCACAGCCTTTTTAATACATCTGCTTAGTATTACTGTTTAACAAGACTCCACTAAATTGAATTGAAAAAGTGCGTCAATAATTAATGAATGCTCCATGCATTCTTACAAACATACCTGTGGCATACATACGTTTGAAGACTGGACGTACCATGTATTATCCTTCAGGACATTTTGGAAAGACGCAAAATATTATCTGGGTGCAAAGTATATTCGCCTTTATAGTTGACCCATCTCAAGTTCAACTATTATTTTTCTTCTTCTTCTTCTTCGTGGTAAATGGTAGTAATGGTAGTATCATCATCATCTTCATTTTAAGTTGTTGTTGTTGTTGTTAATTGTATCATCATCAGTATTTATTATCATTATCATTACTGCTACTACGTACTACTATTTTGTTTCCCGTAGGTTCTCAAAAATCGGCGGCGGGGCAGTGATATACCATTGCCCACTCAACGATCTATCCGCGTTTTAACCATGGACCTATATATTTTTGTGTAACTCCCTTCATTTCGCGTTTGTGTTTATTATCTCGATCAATTGCGTATCTGCTAATGTACACCCTTTGCCAATATATCATCATTGTACGCTAAACAACTACTGTACTTACAATAAAGTATATACGTGTACATCTCCACAAACATTTATACAAGGTGGCCAAATAAAAATATTGCCGGTACGTGATTCAAAATATGCCCCGGCCGCTCACTAGTTGACCGCCACGTTATTACACTGTTTTCTTGAGGCCAAAGCGACGTTTTTTAAATCTTACATAGATAATTTCATTTTACACTTCTCGATCTGATTTAAGGCATTACATGGCCATGGTCATAGTCGTGGTTTTTGTTAGCGAATTTCGCATAATAGTGTAGGCTTATTGTTATTAAAATCCTAATGCCTATCAAGATTCAAAAGATTTCTCGTGGCCGGCCAAAGTCTTGGTCATAGTGCACACCATGTAAACATGAGACTGCGAGACCCTATTTGTCCGTTTCGTGGACTGTTGGTCTCGTGGACTTTCGGTTTCATTAAATCTGACTTTAACAGATCTAAATATATCTACAAACTCTTCACATGGTAAGTCTATTAAATATTCATGTTAAACGTCTTAATCCGATCAACAGCGAATTCTAAGGAATCGTTTAAAGTTATCCCTGAACCGCTTATTCGTGGCAGCGTAAAGGAATGGGTTAATGCAGGAATTGAACCATTGAAGAGATCCAAGGATTCGAAAAACGCTTGTACCCACGCAGTCATCACAGAAAAGGGAGTAAAGGAGACTTATTTCGTACGACATCCAACACATGGCAAAGACAACAATCAACACTGCTAGCTTTGACGGCAGCACGTAAGTTCTGTCTAAATCGGAGCTCGAGTTCGCGCATTTTATCTTGAGGGCGCTGTTGACTGTCGTTCCTTCCAGATATCATGAAGACTACTCTCTTCTTTGGTGGGGCCATGCAGACATCGCGCACACATTTAGTGTGACCCAATTCAGAATCTCCCGATGGCCGATTGCAGGGCACTTTGATCTTTTGGAATAACTTTGAGTGATTCCAGAGGTGCACAAAGATAAGAGTGTTCAATGTGGCAATGGTGACCAGAGGTATATACCCTGTTAGAGCGCCCAAGATTAAACTAGCTAGCACGGATTGCTGAAAGGGAGGGTCGCAGAATTCATAGTTATCAACCTCAAATCCGGGAAATGAATCCCAAGCTAGTATCATGACGCTGTACGTCACGAAAATTGTGATCCAGGATGCCGCTAGTATTCTTCTGATTCTACCTCGTGTCTGGAATGATTTATATTTAATATTTTTCTTGACTATCCAGTAACGATCGAAACTAATGCAGAGTATCGGAGCCATGGATAATACAACAGCAACGTTATCAGCAATCAAATACAACTTGCATCCATACTCTCCTAAGTATAAATAGTCGTTATTGAGATGGAAAGCTAGTGGATACATCAGTGAACATGTTCCCACCAAAAGGTCCGCGATAGATAGATGAAGGATGATGAGGTTCGAAGCTTGCTCTCGGATCTTCTTGTCCTCGGCGTAGGCAATCATAACCAAAAGGTTTCCAACAACAGTTACAGTCATGAAAATCGCCCATCCTCCTATTATCAAATACCTTCTGTAGACATCGCCAACTGTTGGGTCAGATATCGAGGAGTTGCTACAGATGATGGATGATTGAGTCATTATGTCAAGTTTAACGCAGTGCTTTTTCTTTAAAATAGAGTGGTATTGGTTTCGTGCGATACCACTTGGAATAAAATGAAGAAAGTGATTTTAACAAATTAATATTAAAGCACTCGCATAATAGAGCGCGATCCCTGGCTGTACAGTCATCCGACGCATTATGGTTATGATTGAAACATTGTATAACTCCCGACGATTCGGTGCATTACGCATGCACAGAAATAAACATTGGCGTTCATCTACTAGTTTCATAAAACATATTATCAATACCAACTTATGATAATTGTTATAAGCTACCGGAATTCTTGCATTTTGATTGGCTCTGTGCAGTATCGTCTTAGATCTGAAGCAGTTCTTATTGATAACAAGTTTTATGAAGCAGGGCCCTGGCATGGATCGACAACAAATCCTGTCTGGAGGTTGTGCGTAGAGTGATCCATTAAGTGGGTGTCCATTTCCCATATATATTCTTGCCGCTTCTCTCTGTCAATAGGCATAATAGATTCCCATGCTGATCCCGATTTTATTGCGTGTTGTCGCTATGTAACGGTGTATTTGTCGATAAAAGAAGTTATTTGATATTTGAAATCAATTGTATTGACACATTGTGTGCTGTTTATTAAAGACAATTTCCACTCATAAATCATTCAAACCTCGAGTCCAAACATTTACACATTAAGTGCCATTAATGTTCTCTCACAGGAATAAAAATGTACATCCTGTTTAATTGAAGCAAAAAGCATAGGAACAAACTACTTTTATTGAGAGGAGGTGCAAGATACGTCAACAGCTGCCTTTGCATCGGTTCTTTCAACTGGAACACGGAGTTTGAATTTTAAACATCTACAATTCTACCTCAGATTAAACAGAACCGTCGGCGACAATAGTTTGAAATATAGCTTTTATTATATCCCTTGCATTATAGAATCGAAAAGTTGATTGAATTGCTAAAGCAAACATCAGATTACATTTCAGGATATACGACTGCACGCAAACAAAATAGTCAAGCAAAACTTTCTTCACTCAGCGTTTATCAAAAGGCTTGCCTTGAGTTTTTCCGGGGCGACAATAATTCTAGAATCAATACAAGTTGCATTCGTATCATTAAATACAATAGAGTTGTAAGACGAGAGCACAAGATCAAGTTTCTGTCTATAGACTTCTCTGGAAGAATTGCCATGTGTAAACAGATCTGTTGGGTATAGCTTTTGACAGAAAACTAATGAAATACCAATCAGTGCCAATCGAAACGGTAAATTTTATCACATGACTGACTTATAAGATGGTTTATCAGAAGAAGGAACAATACAGCACATCAAGCTACAGATCTAACATAAACTACATGTAATATCGTTATACAACATATTACGACGTCTACATTGATGATACAGTCAGTATGAATAATTTTGAGCAACCTCTTAACTAGCCGAGTAAAAATATATATGTATAATCAATATTTTAAAATGTTATTTTTTATTAAAATTACCCTTGGAAGACTAAAGAAAAAAAATCACTTCGTAAAGTAATTTAAAATACAACAATTTCTTGTGATGCTATCAAATATTACGCTAATAACTACATGCACATTCATACTCCGCACATTTCCTTTGTATTGCTAATCTATCTGTAATACCATAACATAACATTGCTGAAAAAATTAACCAAGTAGATATACTTTATGTTTTACTGTTAAAGTAATTAGTATCCCGTAACTTAAAACGTATGAAAGAAAAATATTTGGGGTCTCCATATACATGTAGAGTCTTGTTTGGGAGGAAAACAATATGGAAACATCGGTTTTTAATTTAGGAATTAACATGACACAAGTTTTCGTATGACTTTTGTTTTCATTATTATTATTATTATAATTATCATTACAATTATGACTATCATCATCATTATTATTATCATTATATGATTATTTATCATCATCAATTAATGACGTAGGCCTACTGGCAATCAAGGCCCGTTCGGATATGACGCGGTGAAACCTGGGCGGAATTCTTTTGCGGCGGTTTACTACGCCATTTTTGAATATTCAAGCCTTTACTCGTCAGAATCGCGGCTATGGCATGATTTTGAGATGATGCACTGCTGCGAGCAGTCAGACGGATTTGATACTTTCAAAGTGGCGCCGATTGACTTCTGTAGCACAGCTACGCCACTAAGATCGGAAGAAACATGAAGATCTGTGTAAATAAAAAAGGGCAAGTATTACGGCGATTTATAATCATCTAGAAAACATTTTAAAGGGTACATACACCTGGAGAAAAGAAAAAAATAAACATCTATGTAATTAATACCTAGTATTCTAAAGGCTTTAAAAGAAACACCTTAGTCACACCGACACCAGACCGACAAAAGACCGATAGAAAATAATACATTGTGTATAGTATGGCTTAAAATCAGTCGGTTTGGAGTCGGTCTGAAGCTGTTTGTCGGTTTGGCTGAGGCATTATACGGTTATTAAAGAAATGAAGGGGGAAAAAAGTCTTGGATTCCGTACATGCCCCCTTTCAATACGTGCGCGTGCGTCGACTAGTAGAATTTACTCAACAAGTCGTTCTTACATAATACCGGGCAAGCCAAGAGTGTTTTTTAAACTACCATCTCTTTGTAGATATAATGTTTGAGTATTGTAACATTTTGAAGATTTTGGTGTCGTCCCTTTAGTGATGATGTAAATTTATAGGCCTAGTAGGCAATCGCATTTTGAAATGGAGGCTCTAGTATGTAGGCGCAGATTTTATTGCCTTCGCGACTTTTGTCAATGTTTTGTTCTTGTTCGCGTTCTCAATTCTTCTTCTTCTTCTTCTTCCCGAAATCTTATTCGTTTTGCACGCAGTGCTTGTTATTCCTATCTAGGTTATTTCCTCTTGCCCGATTCATTTTCGTAGGCGTAATCTGTGATATCCAATCTAGGTCACCTTAATCCTTTTTTCCAAAATCACTCATGTGTAACCGTCCAGGCGCCATTTTGCCGCTTCTAGTCCGTTTTAAGCCTTTTCTCTCTACCTTCGGATCTCCACTATCCTAGATCATACAGACGTCTAACAAATTCCTCTAGATAGTATAAGAAATGATCTTTTATCTGCAACGTATAACCTACTCTTAAAAATGGAGACTTCATACTTGAAATTTAATTCCGAACCGACTCCTTCAGAAATCTCTTCATTCTTGAAAAATAGACCCCTAAAGATCTTTAATTGCCTTAACTTTCTCATACAAATTCCGTTTCATCTCAATTTCTCACAGTATTTATATTAAATAATTGCACATAGCCATGCTACATTTTACGCTCCAATGACTATGCATAATAAATGGCGTCCTCTAAAGTTCATAAATTGGCTTTCTTTTTGTGGCCGTAGGTCTATCGTGTATGGCTGAACCCTACCCTTTTTATTGGATTTAGACACTTGAAGATATACCCGTTCAAGCCTAATGAAAAAATATATACCCTAACACTGACCGAATTAGAGAAAACTGCCCTCCAAATTTGCAGCTTTCGAGAAAATTACAAAATAACTTAAATTTGCTCTAAAGTGACAATCCTAATATACCAACGTCACTGAAACATAGCAGGCATATGTATCTGTATACGTGACAACTGTCTGACAAATTTGTTAAAACTTGATGATGTCAGCAGAAAGTTGTCGTCCAAAATTATGAGTATACTAATGCATTATGCAACAGCCCGCTACACGCTTGCATTACATGACGCGCTGAGTGCAATGAAGCCAAATGCGGCATATGTTCACTGAGAATTTTTTTTTGAACAAGGGTCACTATACGAATAACACTGAGTTTTAGGCCAATTACAACGCGTATCGACTGTGACGTCATTTACAGACTGCTTTTCGCCCCCTTTTTTTTTCCTTTTTCCTTGAACGCGACCATTCGTCCAAAGCCCCCCCCCCCCCCAGTTTGGCCGAAAGGGTACTTGACTAGTCTTCCACATCAGTCGTTTAACATAGAATTTACGGAATAGTAATTGAAGTCGTTTAAATTCAAATAATCAAGATAGAAACAGATTAAAAATTAAATAAAACTAGTTTTAACGTAGTCTTGCAGATCAGGCGCTTATAAGAATTACATCAATTAATGAATTCAATAGATATTTTTAAAAGGCCAAATAAAAATAATATCCATTTCTTTCTATGTATAGAATTCATTTTTGATGTAAACTAGTCATGTTTAACAGTCTTTACAAATGAAATAACAAATAAATACATAAATAACGGAGTAGGCCTACCACCTTAATGCACCCTTTCGGGATAAGCGGGTGGGGTGGGGGGGGGGGGGGGGGGGGGTGGGGCTTTCTGAATTCCATTCATAGGAAGAAATGGATATTATATTTCGTTATTTTAATAAATTAAAGACTGATATGCAAGACTAGGTAAAACCTTTTTTAGACATTTTAGAAAAATAGTAAATTACTTGATTGTGTTTCTTGTTATTTATTGATTTAATTCTTATAAACGCCTGATCTGCAAGACTATGTCAAAAATAGTTTGATTTAATTTTTAATCTGTTTCTTTTTTGTCTATTTGAATTTAAACGACTTAAATTTCTATTCCTTAAATACATTATAAACGACTGATGTGGAAGACTAGTCAACGCACCCTTTCGGCCAAACCCGGGGGGGGGGGCTTTGGACGAATGGTCGCGTACGACGCAACGCGACGCGACGCGACGCTACCCTACCCGCCCTTTCGGCATAAGCCGTTGTCTGTCACTAGCATGCACATCGTTCAGATAGCATTGCAGTTCTAGTTTCGACATTTATCATGCTTAAAACAAATATGGGGAATTCGAGCATACAGTTGTCTGTCACTGCTTTTGCGAAAAAAAGCAGATATAGTTCTGTGGCCGTATTTAAAAACGATTTTATCTATGTTAGGAAAAAAGTATGTTTATAGTTAATGCGAGTTTTGGGGTGAACTTCAACCAAAGCCTTTTGTTTAACTTCATGTTTCCTGGGTCACCATCTATTCATTAAAATAATCAGAACTATATCAATTTCCTATACTTTTAATGCATCTATTCCTTTCATCATATGATTTATAAAATTAGTATCATTTGTGTGATTTCCTCTCAGAAAACTTACCCAAATAAACCTATAGATTGCACTCTTGAAAAAGAAAAGGGAAGATAGAGAAAAACAAAAAATCTGACCCTTATTTGACACCGGTGTTATGTCCACAGAAGTGTCGTACAGAACTAGCAACAAGAAGAAGAACCTGTTTCCTGTGATTTTAACTCCTCGGGTCTTCATCCAGCGTGGAAAGGCCTGTTTCGTGTCAAGAATAAACAGATAAACAATACATGAAGCATAATCATAATAAAGCAATTTTTGTGGGTCAGTGGATATTAAAGTCAACAAATTATGGACAACAGGGTACTGGGTTCTAATCCAAGCTACATCACTAACTTACTTTGTCAAGACATACATCTGCATTTGCCACACTCCATCCAGGTGAGTTAAATGGGTATACCCATTATTGAAAATATGTTTATATACAACCCCTGTATGAAATAAATATATTCCGTCATGACTAACTAAGAAAATGAAAGTTTATGAAATTGTCTGTACAGAGTTACTAGGAGAGAGGCTCACAGTTTTGACAATTTGTGTTTTACTGATGACAACCTCAAAAATTCCTATTTTCACACGTATATTGCTCACACTTACATTTATTTATTTCTCTAATTTTCCCTTTGTTCCGACAAAGTAACTTAAAGACCCTATCAGATGAAAATACAACTATATATAAACTGAAAACTGAATTAATGTAGAATACAAATACACAGGAATAACAAGTATTTACCCTTTCATTTTTGGAAAAAAGCAAATTAAATTGGGGGGGGGGGGTTAACCCCCCCCCCCTTTGGTAAGGTGACCTTACCCCCCCCCCAAACGGAGCAACAAGCCAAATTTTCAAATTTCGAGACCAAAAAAAAAAAAAAAAAAAAATGTCCTCTTACCCCCCCCCCCACGCTTATTCAGCGGTCAGCTGAGTCGTTGCGATTTTTTGGGACCCCCCCCCAAAAAAAAGTGACCTCTTACCCCCCCCCCCCCCGCTTATTCAGCGGTTGGCTGAGTCGTTGCGATTTTTTGGGGCCCCCCCCCCCAAAAAAAAAAAAGTGTTCTCTTACCCCCCCCCCTCCCCCCCCCGCTTATTCAGCGGCTGGCTGAGTCGTTGCGAAATTTTCGGCCCGATTTATAAATGTTAACCCCCCCCCCTTGAAAAAATCCTGCGTACGCGCCTGACGCCAACGGTATAAAAATTCGAACTCAATGAATGTATTCGGCATGATAGGGTTTTGACATTCCCTAATATTGCTTTCTTGAAAGCTTTGCGAACTAACCTCCACTTGAAGGGTTTCATCTTTACTGAAAATAAGGCCGTATTGGGATCCGGTTGGCATTGGCACCGAAGCATAAGTCGTGATGTTCCCTGGAGTGGGTATGTACACTTGTTTGTATTTATACATACACACATTTGCTAAAAGAAGACAAGGAAATGGTATGTAGATAACAGTATTATGGTGGTTTCGATTGACAGAAGCAGAAGCCGTCAAAATGCAACCTCGATCTCTAGACGTTGTGAACTGATTTGCAACGTTTCTCCATTCGAATGACACGATGAAACACATTATTTGGGACACGTCTTAATCAATAATTCGAACTGCAACACGACGTTATAGGACGTGTCTAAATTATTTCGGGGTGATGTAAATCAATTTAAGACATGTTAACTGGCTAAAGATGATGTAAATAGAATATACCATTTTCGTTAATTAACCAAATGTATGCATAAGTATACCTTTGTGATGCGCCTCGATACGTTTTATTTCATTCACCTGTTAATATTAAATTTATCTTAATAGTCAGAATTCAAATTGCATAAATTATTGGTTGCTAAGTAGGGCAAATATTATGGCCTGCCCTACCTAACAACATGTAACGTAAGCAATTTGCATTCAGATTTTGAATAGTGGTAGTCATGGTAGTAGTCATGATGGTAGTAGTAGTAGTAGTAGTAGTAGTAGTAAAAGTAGAAGTAGTAATTATCAAATAATAATAATAGTCATCACTATAATACTCATAATAATGATATATAGCAACAACAACATCAATAACAAAAATAGTGATCATAATTATGAAAATATGTATAAAAATGATATATTAGTTTGATGATTACCAGTTTTCGCCGTGAATAGAGCACTAGTTCCTGAAATATGTAGATCTTTTACACCTTTCCGTGTTGTGATCTGCAGGGTTATTTTTTCCGCTTCGTCAAGAACGTATTTACCAAGTGGCTCGAAAGCCTCTGTCAGTGGCAGTACAAAGACTTCGACGGTAACACGCATGCAAGGAGGTGATTCATCGATAAATTGGTGCTTCTCGAAAGTGATGCGAGCTTTAACACATCCTAAGTTAATAACAATGGACAAAAAGATGAAACCATTTACATGTTTTAAGAAGTGAAATTGCCTCATTTTTTATCCACTGGCCTCCGGACTGATTTTCATCTGCCCGAATATAAACCATTCAGCTCCTGAATTGGTACACTCTTTTAGTAGCAAAAATTATAGGAATGATATATTCGGACACCTCCTGCCCCATGGGCACTGACACGTCGCCTACTTTCCTTTCATTCTCCCAGCCATGAATAACGTAATTAGTAAACGAGAGATTTATTTCATATCACTATCGTTTTAACGCATGGAGCTCACCGCACACTATACAACCCTTTGCTATATTAGAAATTGTATTTATATAACATAAGGAAATCTAAACAAACACCGTCTTCGTGGTGTAGGTTCTACATAAAGATAAGAGTACAACTAAAGTGTGGTTGTCTTTGTAAGCCTGCTCTTCGGAATAATAATAATAATAATAATTATAAGCATTTTTGAATAGCGCCGTCTATCTAGAAATGCTATTCCGAGGCGCATTAATTATTACGCCGGCTTTAGCCTAGCTGCCATTACAGCGCTCTAGCATTTCAAGGAATTAATTGGAATTAATCGGCTTCAAATCGTCGAGAACCGCTTCCTCGTCCAACGAAGCCCAACATTCATTAACACTTTAATTGGATTATGACTATTCAAATCATCGATCAATTGGATTTTAGAAGTTTGAATTTTCATATCAAATTCTATTACAAATTCTTCATTTTGAGAAGATAATTTTATCTATCAAGAATCAATTTTATGAAAAGAGGTCGGGAAAAATTGGTTCCAATTTAATGAGAAACTGTGTATTACAGGCCATTTTCAAGAATGTATGCGTCACGACTGATAGTCAAATTAAGGCTACATACATACACCTCGTGAGGAAAATCATTCAAACTTCTTACAACCACATGGAATCACATGACATGCTTATACCACCAAAGGAAAACAGAGATTGTCTTTGCAGTTTGCAGGGACCAATCCCTGTCAGTCGTTATGCATATTAACAGGTGGTCTGAGCTAGAAGATTATATAATATAGAACCCGCAGTCAATATGCCCTGTACTCTAGCTCCTTAGCCAGAGACTGACAGAGACAGGCTCTGCTAAGGGCTTTAGAAAAGGGTAAAGTGTCAAATTAGAGTCTGTGCCTGAAGACTTGAGAGTATCAGTGGCCTACCGAGATTGATGTACAATTGGGGTGATATAAAAGTTGTTATTCCTCTTGTAAAAATTACCCGCATCTTCCTCGGCTGGTTTGAGGCGAAAGTAAACCCGGCCCTGTTGAGGTGTTCCTTCATTTCGTCTGTTCACAACCTGCAGAATATTAACATTGACAATGACAGAGTAAAAGTATTACAGAGAAACGCTGTGGACCAAAACTTTTATGCCACCTGTTTGTGAAGTTCCATATTTATGTGCACAGTGCATGTGGCCTTTAGGCAATCTGGGCCAATTTCTTATCATTTTAATGATTCTGAAACCTAACAGTAAACACCCATGTACATCTCTTACATGGTCAAATTTTTCCTATCGCTTTCACAAAGTTTCTTACAAAATGCAATCGCTTTTAATACCAGACGTCATCTTTATCGTTCATAAAATAAATTCTATAGCGATTTACCAATTAAAAGTGACCGACTGATGCGCTTATTGGGTCAATTATACTGACATTTACATCCTATGTGGTATCAATTCTTACCAGGGTGGAGAAAAGCAGTTTTTATAAAATAATGGATAACCATGCAGGTGCCTAAGGCAAAAATTCAATTCTTCCGATAAAAACATGGTTATACACACTAAACTTTTTTGAGTGGCATAAACATCATGTGTCTTAAAAAAAAAAATTGTTAATAATATTCGTTGTTTTCTTTTATGATTCTATCCCTCTCTTGCTATTTCCGGAAATACACCAAAAGAACTGATCAAAGATAAGGTCTGCAGTAAGTCTGAGTACTTAGACTACATCTTCATAATTATGCACAAATCTATATAGCGCTGCAATACACCTTACGCCTACCATATTATGTGCTCCAATCTACGACATTTCTATTTCATTTCTGAGTCATTGAACCATTACCTCTTAGGTGTTTTGTGTGTTTGTGCATGTGTTCAATGGCCACGACTCCCGGAAAACTTTCATCCGTCTAACTTCCGTAAAATTATACCACGGGACAGCAACTCCTAACCCCCCCCCCCTTCCCGCCTACCGGCGGCCATCTCAAGTTAACCGAGACCACTGGCCCTTAGGAGAAGCCCACCATAAGACTTTATCCAATGAAGTTTTTCTATGAATGTATTATGCAATAATACAATTTTTTTTGTAAAGAACTTTCTAATGAATTATTTGGTTAAAATAAAAAATATGTCA
Source organism: Strongylocentrotus droebachiensis (assembly GCA_035222895.1). NCBI lineage: Eukaryota > Metazoa > Echinodermata > Echinoidea > Camarodonta > Strongylocentrotidae > Strongylocentrotus > Strongylocentrotus droebachiensis. The sequence continues at coordinate 9,867 of JAVYIG010005986.1, read as the reverse complement.
TTTTATCCAGTCTTACTTTATACCCGTACACATAGTAACTAATAAACGCAGGTTAGGTGATGTTTAGATTTTTTCTCGGTTCGGGGGAACATGTACTAACATTTTTGAGTGGAATTTTACTGCCCCCTGTCCCCTTAACTCCCCCGACAGTTGCAATCATATTTTATAGGAAGGAGGGGGGGGGGTAGAACTTACAAATTGAACTTGAGTGCCAAGATCTTGAAGGCTCAGAAGCAATGACTCGTGGCATACGTCAGTCACATCAGCACCATTCAGTTCAATTATTACGTCATCATTCCTACATATAAAGTAACAGACGTTAAAACTGTAACAGAATGTGCCGAAATAGTAGGCAATCGGTTGGTTTATAAATGATGGAAAATAGATGGAATAATCTTTTGAACTTTTGTAATTTGAACTTTAAACTTTGAAGTTTGAAATTGAGAATTCGGTTGATTAAATTGACCGTAGGGCAGCACCATTATATTATGCTTTTAAGTAACACGTTCACAAAGGCTTTCGAAAATCAGCAAAAGGCAAGGTCAAAAGTATTGACCATCACCCTTTGAAATGTCTAAACATTACCTCGATGCATTGCGTAGCCCGAACATTTAATGGGATAAGCAAATCAGGGAATTGAAATTGCGCTCGAGTTGATTTCTTGAAAGTCTTTAAGACCTTGATTAGGGTTTAGATCTTACTTCAGATGGAGTTGTTTGGCCAGTCCATCTTCTTCGACCTCGACCAATCGATGTTCCCCTTTGAAATTGGTTTTCAGCTTCACCCCAAAACAAGTGAGTTTATCAGCATGTTCCTCGTCGTACTGCAGCATGATAAGGTTCGTTTTCTATCCAGTCAAGGGACGAATGAAGATTGGTGATAATGATTTATATATATTTATACCTAACTATACATTACATCCTCATTTGTGTCTATGTGTACGCGTATGGAATACTATTTAGGGACGTGATTCTTTTTGCCGACCCTTGGTGGACACTACCCCGTTCTTCATTTTGCGTCCAACAAGAGTTGCATGTGTGTCAGTGTGTGTGAAAATGATAGGTATTTCCAGGTTTGGACAATTGGTGGACACCTGTCACAAACCTAGGAACAAGCTGGAATCACTCTTTCTTGAAATTGATATGCAAAACAAAAGAAATATCATTATTGCTGTTGTATATAGAGTTCCCCAAACTAATGTTAACTATTTTGATTGTGAAATTGATGCTTGTTTAAAGAAACTGGAAAATAAAATAAATAAGCCTACATTACGGGTGTTTTAAATATTAACTTGCTGGAATTATTCTACTGTAAATCACGTTAATGACTTAATGATTATATCGTCCATCAATTAATAAGCCTACACGTATTTGTAAATCATCAACAACGCTTATAGATATATATGTACGAATGGCTGCCTGCCGTAGCAACAAATAACAAACTCCGTTTTGTTGACGATCAGCCATGCATGAAGTCTTTAAACTTCTTCGATGTTAGGGCACAGGCGCGGATCTACGGGGGGGGGGGGTTTAGGGGGTTTAAACCCCCCCCCCCCTTGGGCGGCCCCCCCCCAAAAAAAAAAAAAAAAAAAAAAGGGAAAAAAAGAGAAAAAAAAGAAAAAAAGAAAGAAAAAAGAACGCACGCTGGAGAGAAACCCTTTCAAGTGCAAATATTGTGAGAAGATATTCAACTCATCTGGTAACTTAACCAAACACATGATAACTCTGGATATAACTGTGTATTTAACTGTTACTTGATTTAAAAAGACGTTATCATGCACTGCTTTTTATGGTCTCCATTGTGTTAATAGATGCCAGGAAAACATCACTTACGGGGTTCAAATAAACACCCCCAAAAAAATCGGCTCGCCGCTTCGCGGCTCGTGGACGATGCTCCGCATCGTCATTATTTTATTTAACTGTTACTTGATTTAAAAAGACGTTATCATGCACTGCTTTTTATGGTCTCCATTGTGTTAATAGATGCCAGGAAAACATCACTTACGGGGTTCAAATAAACACCCACAAAAAAATCGGCTCGCCGCTTCGCGGCTCGTGGACGATGCTCCGCATCGTCATTATTTTGGTCAAACCCCCCCCCTTAGCAAAAAGCTAGATCCGCCCCTGGGGCAGACAGCCAGTGAAAACGAATTCGTTCAATACAATTATGGAAATGCAAGCATTACTTTACAAAAACAGAACTTTGTTAGTCTTGGCTCATATTTCCTGATTGAGGTGTCATATGAAAGGGCAGAATAGTACGATGAAATTTGCCAACTCGATTATTTTTGAGGTTAGCGTGGGTTTACTTGGTAGGGGATCCGGTTCGGAAAAGAAATAGTAGCATCGATGTCCTACCTTCCTTCCTCCCTTTTTACGCATTTCAAGGTTGAAATTGAGATTTAATGGAACATTTTGTCCCAAAACTTTGCTATCAAAATCCACTTTGGATATAATGAAAATGAGTTATAACAAGTTCATTGTACAGACAATGACGTCTGGCAGAATAACGCACTTTCAGATGAGAATTTTTTAAGAACGGCCTTGAAGCATGAAAAGTCTTTCAAAAGGCCGATAACCATTACAATTGCTCATGTGAACTGTTTCGACACATGTTGTAAAATGTGTGGCCTAGTTTTGAAGATAGGGAGAAAGAAAGTCTGCACAGTTTCAGTGATGGGTGACAATGGAGTGGAGATTCATAAGTTCACATTCATACTTGAAGTCTGTTCAATAGGCCATTTTCGTAATTTTAATCAAATTTATTGCACAAATTGCAATAGTCAGAATGCGAATTGCATTCATTATGTGTTTTAAGGTAGGACAAGCTACAATTTGTGTCCTACCTATTAACAATCAATGTACGATAACATAACGAATATGGTCTATTGAAATGAAATAATTTGTAACGAGGCACTTAATACAGATTTGTGCGTTACATTTGATAACATTTAACAATGGCCTATTGGAAGTTTCCCCGGATTTTCCCTATTTAAGTGTCCTGCAAACATTCCAATGACGCATTATGTATTCCAAACATGATTTTTATGAGACATACGATAGGGTAATGAAATTGTACTTGAGTTGACTTTTCGAAAAAAAGTTGCGACCGTGTTTTAATAATACATTGTATGAAAAAATTATGTACAGCTCTTATAGCAACTAAATTTTGTATACCATTTGTTGCAATTTGTTAAGAGTGTGAACAATTGATTTTTCCCCATTTATGTTTCTTGGAAATATAACATATCAAAGCTTACATCTAAAAGTATTGAACAAAGGCCCTTATTCAGCCTCTTCACCGTTTATTCTTTAGTTACGAATAACACAAAAACATAGAATTTACAGGGAGTATGAATAATTTCATTGTTAATTGTATATACATAGTGAGTCAGAAAAAATGTCCCGCTTTTTAAAGGTTGTATTGTTTGAAGTATGAATATTTAATCATGGGTTTGATGATATGTCTTGATGGAATTATCCTCCCAGTACATTTAGGTACTATTTTCATTTGAATCTCTGCATGCATGACTGAACATCAGACAATCTTTCCAAGCCTGCCAGATCTCACGTGCACCAAGTTACTGGGTGAGAAATAAAACAGTGCATTGAACAAAGACAGTCAGACCAAAGAGATCTCTTTGGTCAGACAGACAGACACACACACAAACGCACGCGCATACACGCACACACGCACACACGCACAATGGCCTTTAAGAGGGTCCCTGGATGCTCATCTAACCGTAATTGAATGCCTAAATGCCCTGAGCTTCTGGGGGCACAGCCCTTTGACCCCCTGCCGGGGCTCCTGCCCTGGACCCCACGCCAATTTACGCTATACCTGATCGTTAATACTCTACTTTGAAAAACGTTCCGGGGGGCCTGCATGTAACGTGTAAGAGTGGCGGTGATGCTGATTTTTCTTCTGCCCCCCCCCTTCCAAACGTTTCTGCTAATTACGCCACTGCCCCTGGTAGGTGAGCCCCCCTGGAATGTTTGCCCCCACCCACCCCCCCCCCCCCCAAATCCCAAACTGCTTCCGGCGCAGCTGGTCGTGGCAACAAACAACAAACTCCGTTTTTTTGACGATCAGCCATGCATGAAATCTTTCAACTTATTCGATGTTAGGGCAGACAGCCAGTAATAACGAATTCGTTTAACACAATTATGGAAATGCAAGCATTACTTAAAAAAAACAGAACTTTGTTAATAGTCTTGGCTCATATTTCCTGATTGAAGTGTCATATGAAAGGGCTGAATAATACGATTAAATATGCAACCTCGATTATTTTTTAGGTTAGCCTTGGTTTACTAAGTAGGGGATCCGGTTCGGAAAAGAAATAGTAGCATCGATGCCCTACCTTCCTTCCTCCCTTTTTACGCATTTAAAGGTTGAAATTGAGAGAATAATGGAACATTTTGTCCCAAAACTGTGCACTTTGGATATAATGTAAATGAGTTATAGCAAGTTCATTGTACAGGCTCTCATCTTACTGGCTCTCGGGGACGTTTCCCCTTGAGCCTATGATGAAAACAACTATCCCTCAATATAACAGTCATGATATCTATAATATCAACCACATTTTCTTTTTTTTTCTTTCTTTCCTTTTTTCACTATATTCCCTTCGTTTTCTCCTTTTTCTTTTTTCCCATTTCTTTCTCGTCTATTTAAAAAAATATTTTTACCATATCAATCGAGTTATACTGAATGTATTATTTTTGCCTTTCTTTACATTGAACTATTTCATATATTTTATATGTTGCAGTTTCATTTGTAAATTCAAGATGTGTCAGCTTTTAGCTGTAAATTTGAATCTTTATCACTTAACCTTATCAAGCAATCAATCAATCAATTACAATTAGTGACCACCTCTCTATAAGCCACTTGTTTATAGTAGTCATGTATTTTGTCTCCCTTGAGAAAGAAATGTGTGTGTTGTAGAACCTGCTAATCATTTTGAGGTCATCTATCTACATTGTTACTGTTTTCCTTGTGTGGTCTTTATAGACAGGTTTGACAGTGCTGTGTATAACGTATGTTCGTCGGTGTATGTGGGTTAGTGATGTGGTGGGTGCACATGGTAAAAGTGTGTGTGCGTGCTTGGAGAGGGGGCTGATTGTATATGATACAGAAGGGGACTAGTCTGTGGGGAGAACAAACAGAATCCAAGAAGTTCAACATTCAGCAGCTTTTAACGAATTACATATTTAGATTTTCTTATCATAGTGTAAATTCAAATTACGTTTATAGCTAGCCTAATGTTGAATCAAGATTAGTGGTAATAGCGGTAATAACAGACGAGATAGATTTTTTCATTTAATCAACCCTCTTATTAAAGATAATTATCAACAAATAATAAACATTAAAAAAATCTACCCGACGTATTTATTTTTCTGTTATTTTCGTTGTTGGCACCGTTGGGTGGCAGAGGCGGTATTTTAACAAATTCGTAAAGTTTAGAATTTTCACTTTGCCCCCTCCCCTTCCCCCCACAAAATAAATCTTATCATTGTTTCCAGCTCTCATACAAATGTTACCACCCTGGTGCCGTCACAGGTTTACACGGAGTCATGCTATTGTAGACCGAAAGCCAACGAGACCGAACTGTTCACAAAAGGTTTCCTACGCCGACAGCACATGAAACGGACAGCCCACTTGACCGCCAGCTTACAAGACTGACATTTACTTGTAGTAAACCAGACTAACAGCTTACGAGGCCAAAAGGCCGACGGCAAACTAGACCCCCATATCTGCATAAGGGAATATTTTTTGAAAAGTCAAACTCATGAGCTGAGCTGCCGGTCTCGAGGGCTGTAGCCGATTTTTACACCCTCATTATTACAGGAATACTCCATGCAATCCTAATATTTCTGAATTATTTAATAATTGTAGATTTGTATAATTCCCAAATATGCATTTACGTGTACAGAATTTGAAATAACTATGTAAATCTAAAATATCGTAACACGACTAACCACATCCGTTTCATCTTCTCCTGTTTCTGTAGCACAGCAACAGTCAGGTACCGGTTCCCCTTCTTCAACTGGCTCCGTTCCTTTACAGCACGTGTTCCCATCCATATTCATTGAGTTATATTAATTCACAAACAGGCGGTTAAGCGACTCTTATTTTTTTCAAAAACACTTGCAATGCGACGAACATTCGATTTCGAACTGTGCGGAACGCGGACCGAAGTGGAACGAACGTTCGGAGCTGACACGCCTCGAATATATCCTTGGTGAGCTTTAATGCATTTCGAGCATTGTGGTTAATAAAAGTGCGGAAGGGGGCGCTACTTTGATTATACTCTAAATTGGATGTGCCACTGATCTTTAGGGGTAAGTTCACATCAGTGCTAAAATGGTTGCTCAAATCCCGACCCATTATAAAGGGACATTTCTCAAATTTAAATTGACTAAGTTAATAGTGTGAAAATCTTTGCGATCGTGTTTCTTAAATGTTAGGATTTGTTTAAACTGAAACCTTTTTTGTTATGAGAGCTTTAAAGGGGATTTAAACTATTACAAAGCCCAACAGACTTTAATCATTCAGGCCTTTGTCCAGAGCGCGTGCTCACTCAGTTGTCTAGACACCCCTAACCAGGGACTTTTATACTGTTTTCACACTGGTAAAAATTTGCTTAACCCCGTACTATAGGTGGGGTTAAAGGGTGGGGGGGGGGGGGGGGGTTTAGCCCTACCTATAGTCCGGGGTTAAGCCTATTCCACTTTCTTTTCACACTGGCAAAAAAGCAGGGCTAACCCTGCAATTGTGGTGCTAACTCCTGCTAACCCCGCAATTGCGGTGCCAAGCAAATGAATGAGAACAGAAACGAAAACTAGAAATGCAATCGTGTCACAACGATGTGCGTGCAATGACGCCGTGTTTCTACGTGTCGAACGAAAGAGCTTCTCTCGGACTATAGTATCCAGAGCAATTTTTTGTACGTAGTCTTGAGCTTCTGTAATATTGGAGACAGGTAGGGCGAAAGAAAGGCCTCAATAGTGACCTTGATGGGATGGTAGTGACTATGCCTACGAAGTTTGAAAGAAATTGGGATAGGGGAAAGAACCTAGAAAGGGCTCGCAAGCACTGCGTGCAAAAACCAATGGGATTAGTTGCATGTTCGTCATTGCAATCAAGATCGTTCTAGGGGTCAAAGGCGTGAACCCGATTTGCGCCATAGACAATGCGTGTAATGCATGGGCGGAAAACGTACAGGATCTGTATTCTGACCAGAGTTAAATTGTTTTTTCTCTCTCTCTTTATGTCTCTTTATGGGCCGTATATGGTATCATTGGAAAGAGAATTTCATGGTTGTTATTGTTAACCACTCTCATTTTTCCTATGATAATCCTATCGAAACATGTGATGTAAAATAGATTTAAAGGACAAAATGGCGTCTTAAATGGCCCCCTTGACTAATTTAAAAAATCCGGCCACGAGGTGCCCTGCGTATTGCATCTCGGAATGTCATTGCAAATTCTCAAGGAAAAAAAAGGATGTTAAGGGGGCGAAAAGTAGTCTGAAAAAATGACGTCATGGTCGATAAGTGTTATAATCGGGCGGAAACTCGGCGGAATTCGTAAAGTGACCCTTGTTCAAATGCGATTTACTCACCATTTTCTGTGTGAACATATACCATACTTGGTATCATTCGAAAGGGCACTTCATTGCGGTCAGTTTGACACCAATGTCATTTGCGCGCAATGTATTGCACGCATTAAACGCGCTATTACGTAATGCATAGTAAATTCATCATTTTTGGAGATAACTTTGCGCTGACATATTTGAATTTTGCCAAACTTGGCAGACAGTTGTCACGTATATGGATACATATGTCTGCCAAATTTCATTGACGTTGGTTCAAAGATCGCCATTTTAGAGCAAGTTGAAGTTATTTTGGAATTTTCTTGAAAATGGCGAATTTTGAGGGCATTTTTCTCCAAGTCGGTCAGTGTTAGGGTATATAATTTTGTATATGGCTGGAAAGGGCATATCCTCAAGTATCTAAATCCAAAAAAGGGTACGGATCTGCCAAGCCATAATGGAGATACGGCCACAGAAAGAAAGCCAATTCCCAGAACTTTAGAGGGCGCTATTTATGTAGTGCAAAACCATTGGAGCGTGAAATTTGGCATGGCTATGTGCAATTATGAGATAAAGATACCGTGTGATTTTAATACAAAACGGAATTTATATGAGAAAGTTATGGCAGTTTTAGATTATGTAGGGGTCAATTTTTCAAGAATTTGAGAGATTGTTGACGTAGACGGTTTCAGATTTGAATTTTGAGTATGAAGATGGCATTTTGAAGGGCAGGTTATGCGTCGCAGATGAAAGGACATCTCTAAGACTATCTAGAGGAATTTGTTAGAAGTTTGTAGGATCTAGGATAGTGGAGATAGTAAGGAAGATAGAAAGGCCTTAAAATGGACCAGAAACGGACAAAATGGCGCCTGGACGTTTACGCATGAGTGATTTCAGAAAACGAAAAAGTAGGTGACCTAGATTGGATATCAGAGATTACGCCTACGAAGTTTGAAAGGAATCGAGCAAGAGTAAAGGATCTAGATAGGGTCCACAAGCACTACGTGCAAAACGAATGGGATTTCGGACGCTAGGAAGAAGTAAGACTAGAAATGCAATCGTGTCACAACGATGTGCGTGCAATGACGCCATGTTTCTACGTGTCAAACGAAAGAGCTTCTCTCGGACTATCCAGAGCAATTTGTACGAAGTCTGTAGCTTCTGTGATATTGGAGATAGGTAGGGCGAAAGAAAGGCCTCAACAGTGATCTTGATGGGATGGTAGTGACTATGCCTACGAAGTTTGAAAGAAATTGGGATAGGGGAAAAAAACCTAGAAAGGGCTCGCAAGCACTGTGTTAAAAAAACCAACGGGATTTGGTGCATGTTCGTCATTGCAATCAAGATCGTTCTGGGGCCAATAGCGTGAACCCGATATGCCCCATAGACAATGCGTGTAATGCATGGGTGGAAAACGTACAGGATCTGTATTATGACCGGCAGGCGCGGATCCAGGGGGGGGGCCGAGCGTGCCTTGGCCCCCCCCCCCCCGCAAAAAAAAAAAAAAAAAAAAAAAAAAGAGAAGAAAGGAAAAGAAGGGAAAAAGGAGAGAAGGAGAGAAGGGAAAGAAAGAAGAGGAAGAAAAAAAAAGAAAAGGGTGAAGAAGGAGATCGGGGGGCCGAAAGGGCCTTGCCTCCCAGGCTGTTGACCCCCCCCCCCCCCCCATCAAAAAAAAATAAGAGAGAAGGAAGGAAAGGGAAAGAAATGACATAATTTCCGAGATTTTTCCTTACTTTTTAGTAAATACGTTTGTTAATATGTGTTTGTTGGAGAATGACAAATTACTAAATTTACAGCCAGGCAAGAAATATGATTCTTGAGATTCCTACATGTCAGGCCCGAGGTGGGGCGGTGATTGGGAGCCTCGAGCTCCCCCCCCCCCCACTTTTTTGAAAAAGTATATTAAAGAGAAATAAAATAGAATGAGAGCAAGAAAGAAAGAATAGTTAACTGCCAGTGTTAAAAATTAATGAGGCATCTAAATATGCTCATCTGACCGTGATTAAATGCCTAAAACCCCTAAGCTCCGGGGGCTCTGCCCCTGGATTTCACCTAGGACCCTACGACGGGCCCTTAGATGCTCATCTGACGGTAATTTAATGCCTAAAACCCCTGATTTTTCGGGGCTCCGCCCCCTGGAACCCACGCCAAATAGTGACCTGCCAGTGTCATAAAATAATAAGGTATACAAAAAATGCTCATCTGACCTAAATTAAACGCCTAAAACCCCTGAGCTTCCGGGGCCGGCTCAGCCGCCTCGACCCACCAGGGGCCCTA
>JAVYIG010005985.1:0-126145 GCA_035222895.1 Strongylocentrotus droebachiensis | reverse complement strand
TCACACCACAGCTCATATACATTTTGTACACCCTAAATGGCCAGCGAAACTGAAGTCCACGCGCATGCGTAATAGATATACTAGGCATTTGCAGCTCAGCCACAGTGCTGTGAGCTCAGCTCATGAATATTGATGATGCGTATACCTCTGAACCAATCAGGAGGCAGGATTTTACGCCCATAGGTAAACCTGTTCGGGAAGAAAAAAAATCGCGGCCGGCAGAGGGGGGGGGGGGGGGGGGGGGGGGCATTATCCTCTCTGCCGCGAAAAGTTGCACGCATGTCAAGTGAAGTGTATAGAATACTATGATAATTTCAATTTTTTGAAAAATTTACTCATTTGCATATCTATGATAATTTATGCAAATAAGGTCATAAAAATCAAATTTTTACCCATAAATCATATATTATTCATATTTAAGCATTCTTTTTCACTACATATATTCATTAGACCATTTGGAATAATAATACGACAAAACAATTGGAAGAGCCAGCTTATTCCTTATGTTGTCTCTTGTTTTGATAATTCTTATCTATTTCATTGTATTTTTAAACAATTTTTCCCTCATTTTTGTTGTTGATTTATATCATTTCTAACTACAATTCAACTATTTATACCCTCAAAACAACCACCTAAACTTTAAACAAGACCCAATAACCATTGATTGATCTATTTTTAGGAAAAATGACTTTTCCATTACACAAATCACGAAAATGAGCGATTTTTGGGCTGACATGCAAAAACAAAAGGTCACGTGACCTTGTAAATGTAAGTCCGATTTTCAAAAAAAATCTTTTAAAAGATGCGCAAGACTCGAAAAAAAAAATCTGTGAGCGGCGGGGCGCCATCCATATGCGTTCACGAACAATCAGAAAAATCGTGCCCCCCGTCCTTATTAGGGTTAAAACTTGATGATAAATTGTTGAAATTTGATAAAAAGCCGTTTCGTGGCTTGGTCGAGACAAGTTGTGCTAGTCATGTAGTCCCGTCTGTACTTTGTGAAGTTCCTCAATACAAATTATTCCATTCACCTGTCTAGTAATAGTATTCGCAATATTCAGAATGCAAACTGCATGTATTAAGTGTATGCAGATTGGATTTAAATACTATTATTCTTATCAGGTAAACGAAATAGTTTGTATCGAGGCACTTGATTCACTTGGGGCGTCATTGAGAACGCCCGTAGATTTGGCCAAAACCCGTTCTGGATTTCAATACCTCAGCGGTCACCTTGCTGTTACTATAGCAGCTTATCGATTTTGCATACGAACCGCAGATTCTCCGTCTGCAATGGCCCGAATATGTCGACAAGCCTAGGTTTATGTGCGTCATATGACACGTTTCGACGCGTACAAACCTAGGTTTATGTGCGTCATATGCGTTTTTACGCGTTTTTACAAAACAAGTTTGTAAAAACGCGTCGAAACGTGTCATATGACGCACATAAACCTAGGTTTGTCGACAAACCCCCTTTGTGAGTTTGCGAAAACTCCCTATAGTATTTCCAGAGAGTGCGGTGAGTAATGAGAAAAGAAAGAAGGGAGAAAAAAAAAACAGATATCAGGTGTGGCGTGTTTACGTATCATGGTTATTAGGGACTTTTAGATTTGTTTGGACTGATACGTGTGACGTTCATTCAAGGCAGTGCATTAAAAGGACGTCGATCGTAGCAATCCACGTTGTTGTTCGGCAAATATAAAAGTCCCTATTATGGAAGCAGGAGACCGTCATGACGTTAAATGATTTAACGCATTACGTTAAATCAACCAATTAGACTGTTCGTGATATATGCGATGCGAAGATCAAGCTATGCTCGCTGTATACCGCCATTACATCATGGGTATAAGGGCGCGCGCTAGAAGTGGCCGGTCATCGCATCGCATATAACGAACGGTCTCATTGGTTGATTTAATGTGATTAATGTGCTTGTTGAGCAGTAATTAATTACAACACGACTTAATTATTTAGGTCGTGTGGTAATTCGAATTACTACACTACCCATTTTTTTTAGATCGTGTAGTAATTTGAATTGCTACACGACCTCATTTATTTAACGTCATGACGTTAAATCGTTGAGCAGTTATTCGGAATTACGTCGTGTGGTCATTCGAACTACTATACAAGACGTAATTATTTAGGTAGTGTGGTCATTCGAATTACTACACGACGTAATTATTTAGGTAATGTGGTAATTCGAATTACCACACGACGTATATCCATGTGTTTGACGGTCTCCTGCTTCCATAATTGGTAGCTATTCAACAGGGAATGCTTGAGTTTACGTTTAAACGTATTAAGTGTGGGGGTTGATTTGAGAGCTGGGTTGAGTGAGTTCCAAAGTTTGGGTCCAGTATAAATAAATGTTTTTTGTAAAGTTAATGTTTTTGTTTTTGTAACAGACTTGGATGCCAGATGTCCAGATACGCCACCGATGAAGAGGCAGTACCCAATACGCCTATATTTCTTACGGGAGAGGGGGAGGGGTGCACTCGATTGCGTTCTTCAGCTCCGCTCTCTATTGGCTACATTTTTTTCTCTCGTAACTATTAGTGTTTACCTGACTTATCTGCCTCGGAGATGGTAGCAAGACACGCCTTAATGTATTGATCATATGTAGATGTTTGTCTGTGCTGCCAATCAGTGACCATTTGGTAAGTATCGAAGAGAGCTGTCCTGTTTTCATGGATAATTTCCTCAGTCTTAAAAGGATCCGTTACACAATCATAATCAATCATCTGGTAGTGCTTCATTATTAGACTGTCCGTATGCTGTACAAGAGCTTGCAATTCCTCTGTAGTTAGGTCTTGTAACTTAACATCTGAAATTCAAGAAGAAAATTTATTAGAAAATCGCCTTTCTAAATGTATTTGATTCACATTATATTTTCATAAGCGTTGACATAAATACCAAGATCAATGTCAATGACCCGAGTAAAAAATGTTGTCCAAGATCACATTGATGTTTCATAATAACAATTGCTTCCTTCCCAGATAACATAGAAAGTCCGCAAAAGTCTTTACAATTAAAATATATTATAATGTCAAATAAACCTTGATCGAAAATGTATGATAGCCAAGACAAGTAAGGATTTTTTAAAACGTGAACATTTATTTCGTAGTTGAAAGCCCGGGAATAACGTTAATTCTTAAAATGCTATTAATCTGTGAAAAATTGTTAGTTTCATTATATTTTGCCTGTCCAAATATTCCATCTCTCCACCGAGGTGTTAATTGGAAGCGCATAGGGACGTTATATCATAATTTGATATGCGCTGGTTAGTAAGCGTATAGATGCGCCTTTTCACCCCCACCTTTCCCTTCCCTCTCTGCATGTATACCTGCATGGCTGTCCCTTTATCTTCCCTCTTGCTTTTATTCCTACTTCTATACCCCTCCTGACCAAATTTTTGCCTAGAATCAGGTTTCTCAAACGTCTTTCAGGCAAATTTTGAAGGTAATAAACGCAAAGCCTTTTTTAAACGTCTTTAGATATGGGCATATCTAAAGACGCAAAGAAGTGCGTTTTGAATTTAACATACAGCCAGAATCTGAGAGATGATAAACGCAAAGCTCTTTTGAACCCCACATACAAATCAGACCTTGCCAGGCTAATTTCCGGTTCGGAGAAATAGCGCGCGACATGTGCGGTGTCATGTTGTTGTACAAGCATGTGTGTTCAATTTCTCCTTCTTTTACTTCTTATGTTATTCTTCGTTTATTATTTTGTCATTTTTTAATCTTTCGTCATGTTATAATTTGTTTTCCTTCTATCATTTTCTCTTTCTGTTTTTCTTATGTTATTCTTCGTTTTTCCATCTTTCATCTTCTCTTCTATCTTTCAATTACCTATTCTTTATCGTTTCCTATTTCTTTCTTTTCTTATGTTATTTTTTGTTTCTTTCTTCTATTCTTTGTTTTTATTATTCTTTCTATCGCCTTTTCTTATGTTATTCTTTGTTTTTATCATTCTATCATTTTCTCTTTCTGTCTTTCCTCATGTTATTCTTTGTTTCTTCCTTCGTTCACCTTTTCTTATGTTGTTCTTTGTTTTAATTCTTCTATCACTTTCTCTTTCTGTCTTATGTTATTCTTTGTTTCTTCCTCCTATTGTATCCTAATCAATCATGCTTTCGTCCTCTTCACTCTACTGCAACAGCTCTAATGAAAATTGTAAACCAGTGGGCTTTGAATTTAGATAACAATAAGTTAACAGGTGTTGCTTTCATTGATTTGAGGAAAGTATTTGACACTGTCGATCACGATATTCTGTTACATAAATTGACAGCCATTGGATGTTCTGATACTATTATTCAGTGGTTTGTATCATATCTGTCCAACCGAGAACAGATGGTTTGTTTTAAAGGGGCTACTTCGAGTTCCTCAAAAGTTATGATGGGAGTCCCACAAGGTTCGATTCTTGGGCCACTCCTTTTTTCTATCTACATAAATAGTTTACCCAAATGTATTCATGATGGCATTGTTGACATGTATGCTGAAGACACAACTCTAACAGTCAGCGGGAGTACTGTCACAGAAGTAGATCAAAAGCTAACCAAAGGTATGGAAAACACATTTTCATGGGTAACAACAAACCGTCTAGTTCTTAATGCGGATCAGACAAATGTGATGCTTATTGGATCACGATCAGTTCTTAACGGAGTAAATGATTTTTCTGTCACACTATACGGGAGCTGTTTGAAAAGAGTAAAAGTGGCAAAATGCCGGGGTGTCATGATTGACGAGCAGTTACGTTAGACGGAGCATGTGTTATTAAAACTGCTCACAGAAATATAAGTGTAATTAAGCGAGCCAAAAGTTATGTTCCAACAAGATCTCTAAAACTTCTGTATCATGCCATCGTACTTCCTCATTTTGATTATTGTTCCTCGGTTTGGTCTGAGCGATTTCAAAGACAAACGATTAAATTACAAAAGGTTCAAAAACGAGCTGCACGTGTAGTGCTGGGAGAAGGATTTGAAGTATCTTCAAATGATATGTTTAGTCGCTTAGGATGGATGCATATTCAGACACGTTTCCAGTTTGGACATGCAGTGACGATGTATAAATCAATGCATGACATGACACCAACATACTTAAAACAAGATTTACATCATGTTAGTTCACTACATGATCACAACACAAGACATGCTGTAAGGGATGCATTGTGTGTACCCGAATTTAGGACGGACACTTATAAAAATGGTCCTCTAATTTCTGGAATTAGAGTATGGAACCAACTTAAAAGTCCTGTCAAAATGTCACCTACTTTTAACAGTTTTAACCACGCTCTAAAAGCCCTGTTATCTGTAGATGACGTGTAAGTGAACGTTTGGGGGTTTCGTGCGAAGGTAACCATTTTATTCCTATTTGCAAAATTATGAAATTTGGTTGACATGGTTATCGTTATATTTTATTTATTTATTTATTTCGGTTTGAAAGACATATAAATATACATGATTCAAAGGTCCTAGGACCAAAACTGATCATGTTTACAAATTATACCATACATACATACAGTAAATATACAATAATGAGCAAAACGAACAGGTATGACAAGTACAAGATGGTAATAAAGATGAAATATATATCATGTATTCATACATGTAATGTATCCATTTTCAGCTATCTTGTAAACAACCTAAGTGTATTAGTTAAAGAGCAATTGAATGTAAATATGTATATAACAACGTGCGTTAAGCTATATCAGATTATTAAATGAACGTTTAAAAAAAAAAATGAAAATTCCATTCACCTATTTCTTGTAAATGATCAAGGATGATTCTTGAATGATCAGTTATTTCATGGGGATACCAATTAATTTGTATTTTACCTGTTTATATGCTTGTGTATTTATCTATTTTGTTTTTGATGTTGTTATTTGTTTTATTATTACCAAACAGGGCCTCATGTAAGACCACCAAATTGGTGATATGTGCCACCATGTATAAATATCAGGAATAAATAAATAAATAAATAAAATCACTCTTATGTTAATATTTGTTTTTATAATTCGATCACTGTCTCTTTCTGTCTTTCCTTTCTGATGTACGCGGCGATATAGCAAGATGACGTTATTTTGACGACGAGGTACAAGCTTTCTGACGAACCTCAAATCGTGGATGAACGCGTTTTCAAATTTGGCCTGACGACGCGGGACGACCTACGCATGCGCAAATAGCAGAAATGACGTCACATCTTTGACGTCGTCTATGTGGACGTGACGAAAAGGCCATATTGTCATTGCGTGCACTTGTTATTTGAATCGAAAATAAAAAAGCACGCGCTCTAGTTGACCTCCGAGAAACTGTCTGCTTCCCGGGTCAAACGTCGCAAAGCAGCTGCGCAGAGACAAGTCCTTTATTTTGAATCGTGAAGAGGCGATAAACGCGACATCCCGCAAATCACGTTCATATAGTGGGGTTCGATATGTACATAATTATATAAACGCTGGTTCTGAGTAGCAAACCACGATAAACGCACCCATAGACGACCAATGGCCGGCGCATTGAAATTCGATAGCCCGACTTTTTTCAGGATTTGGGAGAAGCTAGCGAGCTGACACCGAATGCATATCGTGTTGCTAGCGCGCTGCGCGTATACAGGGCATGTGCTCCGCGTATGTCTGGCGTTGGTCTAGCGCGCTCCGTGCATGTCTGGCGTCCTTTTGGCGTATACATGCATGTGTCGAGCTCCGCGCTGATTTTTGAGCATGCTAAAAAAGTCCCGACGCACACAGCGAATGACGACAAATGCATAGCGTTGGTCCGGAGTTGGTCCAGCGCACTCGACGAACGACTAACGAAGGATGACGCACACGTAACGCACGACAACGCACTGGCAAAAATTGCTCATTTTCAATACGCGGGCCGTGCGTCCCCCATGCGTCCCCTATGTGTGCCCGGGCTTTTAGCACACAGGTCAAAACTCCTCCGGGAAACCTAATCATGAAGAAAAATGCAAACCATGGCCCCGAGTCCTGGTGGCCGCTACACGGCAGCAGAGCGACAGGGGTGCGAAGAATCTGCCGGTATTTTCAAAGCTGCCATCCTTACAGGTACAAGTCGCAGAAGGAACAGCTTACAACCCAAGGAAGAAGACTTCAGAGAATTTAGCAAAGAAGAGGACAACAGAAGATCCATCAAGAAAAAGGAGTATTGCGCCATTAACAAGACAATAAGAGCAAGTGTAAGTAGACCAGCTGTGACTGACAATGCATCCCGTTCGTCAAGGGAAGTTACCTGATATGACTGAGGATATAACTGGTAGGGTCAAAGTTGCGAAGAAGATGAAATCTAGAGGCTTGAGTATAGCAGCCTGGAATGTGAGGACCATGAAGACAACCCGGCACTGGGACATTATAATGGAGGAATCAAGGAGATTGTAACCAGACATCCTTGGCCTTAGCGAGACATACCTCACTGATGCAGAGACCCTCATTTAAAGATGGGTACAACTGTTTACTGTCAAGCCGAAAAGATGATAGAAGCCGTGAGGGAGTTGGCATAATAATTTCACCAAAAATAATCCACTGCCTACTGGCTTATGAAGCAGTATCATCCAGAATGATTACAGCGAAATTCCAGATGAAAGGAGGAATCATGAATATCATTCAAGTTTATGCAACCACAACGGGACATAGTGATCAAGAGAGTGATGAATTTTATGATCTGCTTTAACTACATATTACTACATATCGCAAGCTGTTCAGGAGATGGAAGTATGGTGTGTAACAACGCGCATGAAGCTAAACCAAGCTAAATGTCAGTTCTTTCATATATCATTAAGCAGACGACCCCCTAATCCCGAACCATTACCATTTCAAATCAACCGATCCCAGAGTGCGACCATGTAAAATTGCTAGGCGTTACCATCCAGAATAACCTCAAATGGAACAAGCATGTTTGTGACGTTGTTTGAAGGTCAAGTCGAGAACTGTACATGCTCAGAACCCTCAATCAGTTTGGACTTCCCGTAGAAGATTTACTGACAGTGTTCCAGTCATACATCAGACCTATTACTGAATATTGTGCACCAGTTTGGCATTCTTCACTGACCTTAGCGGATTCTAACCGAATAGAAAGTATCCAGAAAAGGGCTCATCATTCTTGGCAGAGAGTACCAAACGTATGATAATGCACTCACAACTACAAAACTTACCACTTTATCGGAAAGACGTGTCCAACTGTGTGTTAAATTTGCCAAATCACTTGAGAAAATCTTTCCCCCATGGTTGCCCCCTAAGCAGTCTGAACTCCGTGTACTACTTTTCAGTGACCAGTACAGGCCTGTGAAATGAAGAACAGAGCGCCATCGAAAAAGTGCTCTCCCATTTCCTGTGAGACTTTTAAACCAGAAATGATCCTTGATTATCACAAACTTGTTTTTACCCTATTTATAAATTTCGTTTTGTGCAATATTTTAGATGAAATAACTAGCTCATGCTTATACTAGATTAATAGCATAATTTACATTTGTATATATTGAAAGTCACTCTATGATTGTATATTAAACATTTATTATATT
The DNA here is from genome assembly GCA_035222895.1 of Strongylocentrotus droebachiensis. NCBI lineage: Eukaryota > Metazoa > Echinodermata > Echinoidea > Camarodonta > Strongylocentrotidae > Strongylocentrotus > Strongylocentrotus droebachiensis. Next base: position 117,623 of record JAVYIG010005985.1, on the reverse strand, counting down.
TTCAATAGAAACGCCGAACATTCTTTTACACTCATTTAATTTACTTTTCAAGTGTTTTTTTAAGTTTAAGAATACCCATTCTAATTATTCAATACAACCCAAGTAAACTTTATTGATCACTTGCCAGTCTATGTCTTATGATTGAGAACTTAAAGCTATTTAATAACTTGTGAATTTGTATTGATTTTTCGTAAATCTCCTCAGATCAATTTTATATTTCATGTTTGTTCCTTTTGAGTATACCTTTATTTGTATATTGGATAGAAAACTCATACTTCTAGACTCCTTTAAATTTTGATGGACAGTGGATAATATTAAAATTTTAATTCTAAATTTGTTTTTGTTTGTAATCAATATTTGTAAGATGTTATCATTATACATGTATAGTTCCTTTCATTTGTATTTATATGTATTTCTATAATATTGTGTATATGATTCTTCCTAATTTGTACACTATCCCCAATTTATGGAATTATTTTGACAATGATTTATTCCTAATAGATCTAGATAATAGTATACATTTTCAGATTTTATTGAATAATAATTTGGCAGTGTTTGTTTTGCTTGACTGCTAAAGCATGTGTATGCTACTATGGTTATCAACTAGGGGACCTACGCCCTTAAGTCATAAATGATAGTAATGAGGATTAATGCCCCACAAAAGGGCACTAATATGGCACATCGACACGGTTTTGATCATCGGGCCTCACAGTTACGAGGACTTTGCTTTGCCACTGAACCATGACTGTACGCAGCGGGGGCTATGGTAGGGGCAGTTCCCACAATTAAAAAAACACAAAGAAAATGCAATAAATTATCAATAATCCATTGAATATTCCCCCGGTCCCCAACATAAAAAAATCCTCTGTACGGCCATGCATTATGGCTCAAGGCATGGACACACATAAGAGCAGTGTGGATTCCGGAGCTCCAGAGGAACCACTAATGCTATTTTCATCGTCAGACAAGTACTGGAGAAGGCCAAAAAGAGACATATCCCCATTTATTGGAACTTTGTGGAATTCAAAGCAGCATTCGATACTGTCTGAAGAGAGGCTCTATGGAAGTGCCTTCTTTCAATAGGAGTTGAGAATAACCTGATTGACCTCATTAGTATATGTATGATCAGACCAAATGTGCTGTCATCGTTAATGGTGAAGTTCCGGAATGGTTCCAAGTTATGACAGGCGTCCCCTCGGTTACCAAGGATGTCAAGAGACGTACAAATCTAGCTTCCTGGGCATTTGGCAGACTGAGAAACAATGTATGGACCAACCAAGATATTTCAAGAGCCTTGAAGGTGAGGATATATAAAGCCTTCATTCGTCCTATAGCCACCTATTGGTCAGAGACGTGGGCTCTAAGGAAAACTGACCGAGATAAACTGGAAACTTTCGAGATGAGATTTCTGCGGACAATAGCAGGAGTCCATCTTCTAGATGTAGACATCCGAGAGTCACTGAAAATCTCCACGACAATAAATGCGGAAATATCCAACCGCCGCCTGAAATAGTTTGGACATGTTGTACGTATACAACATGAACGCCTACCAATACAAGTCCACACCAATAACATTTCCACGGCCACCAGGATGTCCTCCCCTGAGGTGGAAAGACCAAATCCGCCAAGACTCTGGATTAAGCCTGGAGGCTGCCCAACGCCAAGCCCAGGACAGAAGTGAATGGAGGCAGACCACCCGTAGAAGCGCAAGGGGACACTCCGTCCTGTGTACTTAAGTCAAGTAAGTCAAGTGTACCAGAACGTATTTTATCATTTATTTAATGTATTGTCATCTATTGCATTAAAACAAAATTATAAACTTTCCCGAAATGCAATGCATTCACCATAACTCATGCTACGCTTTTAAGCATAAATCGTGATGCCTAATTTCGTTAAATGTTACCTTCCAATTCCTGGTGAGGATCACTTCGTGGGACAGAAGTGTAGCTCCCTGTAAAACAATGAAGAAGTATATTGTCATTAGAACAGACTAATGCGACGTGCTTAATGCATTTTGCAACAATCTTCACGTCGCTTAAGGATAGGCGCATTCAAACGTCGACGAGAGTTATAACGGATGTACAACTTCACCTTTTTTATTTTACAGTGCTTGTAATTAAGAACTTACCAATTTTACCAATTTCTTTAGGGCTTCGAATTTAACATTATCCAAATGTATTTTAGATTGACATAATTTTAACCCTTTAAAGTTGTATTGAGTCACAGAAATAACAGAAAATCACCTATGAAAACCATTTACCATTTTTCATTTAAAATTTACTTGAAGGTAGGCCATATCAATATAAGGTATCAACATTTGAAATTATAAACCATCTGAAAAAGCAGGAGTTTCTTTTGAGGCGATCAGGTGTGCTCCATAAATCCTTAAAATTGATCTTGTTGTCCCCCCCTCCCTTACATTTGCTTAACTTGCAGTTTACACCATTACACCATTAAACATTATCATGCTATCAAATGACTAAAGGTGTTTCTTTCTCAAAATTAAATAGGCAACTGAAATGACGAGCGTCAAAGATGTTGAAACCACGGGAATAACACACGGTTTCTTAAGATATGTATTTTCAGTTATCCTGTGAAATTTCGTTAGTTTGATTATAGTTCGGAAGCACATGGAGACGTTTTATTATAATGTGATACAGTATGCGCTATACACAGATACAAGACCGGTTTATTATTATTTATTGTATTATCATTATCTATAGCATCAAAATTATCTTTTTCTTCCGAAATGCAATCCATTTACCATAGCTCAGGGTTTGCAGCACAGTCATAAATAAATCATGATTTTGAGAGGGATTAAATTATTGTAAATTTACCTTCCGGTTCCAGGTATGAAGGATAAAAGATGATAGGTGGGACAGGAATGTATCTAACTAGAAAAAAGCATACATGTATCATCGTAAATTAGTACAGAGTATATAATGTATTAAAGCACTGAATGCATTTTGTGACAATTTTCACACATTAAAATTTTCCCTGTTCACTGATACTTTATAGGGCTACAATATCTAAAATTATCCACATGCATTTTAGAAAATCTGAACATTTTAAGCTTATTTTGATCATGATAATAATAGTAAATCAATTATGAAAACAAAGGAAGTTTCCTTTAAAATTAAAAGAATGTACCAGCTATCAGTATCAAAGCTTGAAATTAACAAAGCAAAAGAGATAACACAATATTATTTTTCAGGCGAGTAAATGGAGTTTTACTATGCCTTAAAATTTATCTCATTATTTCCAAATTACTTGTATTTTGCAACATTAAACATAATAGTGCTATATAATGACTTACGGTGTTTTTTTCTCCAAATGAAATAGACAACTGAAGAGATGAGTATCAATGCAGAAAACACTGAACAAGAAGAAGAGAACATTGGGAAACACATAACTATTGCAACAGGTTTGCATGCTTTAAAGCGCTCAAAATATCACAATAGCATTGTTGTAAAAAATCCTTCATATATTAAAAAAAAGGCTTGTTCATTGAAACCTTGATAATGTAATGCCAATTTATTAGAATCTGATTCTATAAACCGTCTTGTTCTTTTAACGTTCCTAAAGTTAAATTAAAAAGAAGATACAAATACGAAGCTGCGTATATCAGCATATGTGCACAGGTTCAAGTTGATGTTTTGTGGTACACATACCCTCCCATGCCATAAGTATTGCAACATGATGAAATTCGTTAAATTTGTGGTTAAATTTGTGTAGATGGGAACATTGATAACGCCAAATATCGAGATATTCTGGACGCCCACTTGTTTCCATCCATTGCTAACATCTTTGGCAACGCGCAACACCCGTTCGTCTTCCAGGATGACAACGCACCGGCACACAGGGCAGCCAGGATGGACCAATGGTATGACGAAACTGGCGTCAACAGGGTGCAGTGGCCGGCGCAATCACCAGATGCTAACCCGATAGAGAATCTGTGGGATGACATCAAGAGAGCCAACACCAAAGACCGACCAACCACGAGGGAAGGTTTGGTCCGCTCTATCTTCAGGGCCTGGGGCAGCATCACCCAAGAAAGATTGCAAGGACTCTACGCGACGATGCCAAGAAGGATGCGCGCCATCATTAGAAGGCGAGGATATCCAACAAAATACTAGAGACTCGTGAATCTTACATGAAAAATGACTATTGATATATCAATAAAATGTGCCTGATAGTATGATAAAAAATGATGCACTACATATTCATTAAAACAGCACTCATTTTCATGTAATTATTTGTCTCCTGTGTAATTTGTGTGTCTATGTTGCAATACTTTTGGCACGGGAGGGTAGATAAAACTTTCACAAGATTCCATGGCATAAGAGTTTAAAAATGTGTTTATATGTATACGTAATTATTTAGTTTGCTACTATAATGCTAGACATATGGTAGGCATCTTGATATTTTGTTGATTTAATGAGCATCACTTTCTCTCTTAAAATGTTCTTAAGCTTTCGCTCTGGACTGCTTTTTATATTCCAGATAGTTTCCATCAGATCCGTAGTAAGGTTACTTGGTTACTGAAATTGCCTGTTCTCAATGGTTTCAAGCATGCACGAGTTTTCTTCTTGGATATCCTCAAATTAATATTCAGAATGTCCAATATTTAATATAACTTACAAACTAAGCTTATCACTAAAGCTGATTTAACTGGTCCGTCGCCTTGGAGTAGGACAGATGTGGATTTATTTACGTTAGTTCCTGGAACACTGGAAGCCACACATGAATACAATTCTTTGTTACCACTTGGGGTAATCCTGATGGTTTTGTTGTAAGTCCCGTCTATGTTATCCCATTCTGTTGTATCTGAAGGCTGAAGTAATTTGGATCCATATAGAAAGACAAGATTGATAGAGGGGTAGTACTTCACCACTTGGCATGTAAGAGTCATTCCGGATTTGGCGACCAGGATGCAGTAGTTTGAGTCATGCTGTTCAGTATGCAGACATTCCTGGATGGTCGGAAAGGGTTCCAGAGGCTGGGCTAAATTTGAAATATAAGCAATCAAGCAATGGTTTTGTCAGATTGTACTTTAAAATTTTAATTCAATTCTACAAATGATTAAACTAACGAATCAACAAAGTCAATAATAATTTAACGTAACAATGATCATATGTACTAAGTGTTTTTTTTTTTTTAAGTGTGTAGTGTCCCCCTGCCTCTCCACAGAAAAATCGCTCTCTCCCTCTCTGACACACACAAATGTACCGATACAGTTGTGCTCCACCGACGAAATTTGCAGTCATATATCAGGCTAAATAGTTTTGGGGCAATTACAATTAATTTAGACAGATATCGGGCATTCCACCTCCACAGGTCCGTCGGGATAACAACTGCAGACAGCTGGACCGTCTGCCGAATAAATTCCTTTTTGAAAAAGAGCACCCGTACCGCTGTGCAGACTTTACTACAGGAGGCCTCTGCGCCCTTATGTTGAGAACTTGAGGCAGATGGTACCACAGAACCAGCTATCCCTGAGAGATAGGTCCTTGCTCCAACCAAAGCTGGCAGCAATCTTTCCATGAAGCCCTGGTTTCAGCTGTGTCCATGTATGGACTGTTAAATGTATTCTGAATGAGTGTGCTATAGCAGACCCCTATGTCCTCTCACTGATTTTAACACCCCACTACAGGTGGCCACAATTGTCGGTTTTTAATAGATATGGTTAATATGCAAAAAATGATTAAAAAAAGATAGATACGTGTCTTGCAAACTCACTGGAATTGAAAAATACATTGATTTTTTCCAGATTTGTTTGGTCTGATTTGATTACCGTATTAGTTGTTATCATTATTTTTCATTTAAAGGGGGGGGGGGGGCTAATCAAAGAACATGTAATATGTTATGTTTTACCATTATTGGCCCTATCATTGTACTATCGTTGTGCAAATACTTACCAACCACATTGACAAATGTGTGATTCCGGAAGGATATCCCAGTATCATCGGTCACCTCGCAAACATATAGACCTTCATGATGGATCCCTACTTCCTTGATGACCAGTGAGTAGTCTTGGGTGATGTTGTACGTACCGTCGAAGTATCCAGCTCCACTTCTTTCAGAAACATTTTTGTTGCTTTCCATTACAACCAGTCTTTCATTTGCTGAAGAAGTAGTTCCCTTCTTCCAAGACACTCTTTTGGCCTTGATGTGAACGGTGCATTGCAGGATGCCATATGTGGCTTGACGGAGCTGCAGAGTGGCTTGTTGATTTGTTGTGATTGCAGTATCTGAAGGAAAAATGATGATAGCCACCTTATGATAAAAGCAAATGCTACCAAAGTACATAATTATAACATGAAACTAACTTTAATAATTTAAGAGCTTCCAACCGATGTTTATTTGATGGTCAGCTAACTATGATAACATGAACACATTACACATCGTCACTTAAATTTAGGGATATATCATGTCGTTTCATGAAATAATAAAGGCATATTTTGAAACTGTACCAAACTGCAGTCGAAGACTGTAGGGTTGAAGAATATCACACTCATTTCAAGTTAGTTTTGTAACAGAAATCCAAAAAGTTTCGTAACATATTATTTTGTAGCAAATAAAGCTCTTGTATAGGAAAAGTTGTGATACAAAACTTTGTAAATTAATACCTGTAATAAAAAAATGTTGGAGAAGAGCAGAAATATACAGAATGGAAAAAAGGAAATCTACAAGTTTAGAAACAATTTAATGTTTCTAGGAAGTGCCATGAATCCTATACCTCAAAATAATAGACTTTCAGTTGTACTGATTTACAATGTAGTTAGTTTTAAGTAGATTATAGGGTTGTATTTTAATCATTACTGATCAAAAGTGTAAATGATTTTTAAATTTCATTCTGAATTACCTACCTACAACTAAAATATCAGTGTAGTTTGTAATCGGGGGTCCCTTGTTGTTAGAAACTGTGCAGTACATTCGTCCAGCATCTGCCGTTGAGACATTTTTGATGATTAAGGAATAATTTTCGTCGACGTCACAACTCCCGTCATCGAATCTTGGACCATATACTTCACCACCAGACCATACAACCATGGTGCTTAGATCGTCAGGATCTATACCCTTTCTCCAGTAGACTGCAATTGGGTCTCGATAGAAGCGACATGTAAGAACACCCTGCACACCATGAACCAGTGTCTTCTTGAATTCAGTGTAAACCAGACCATCTGGAACTACCTGGGATGCTGTTAGACCTGCATCAAAAAAATGAAATAACATATCCGGTAGTTGTGGATCAGGGCCGCGGAACGGGGGCTTGGGGGCTCGAGCCCCCCACTTTAAAAAAAGTATGTTAAAGAGAAATGAAAAGAGAGAAAGACGCTTTATCTGTAATGGTTGAATTGTAAAAGTCTTACTTGATGGCGATCCTGGACACAAGATACATATATTTTATTTTATTTGGTCTTTGCAAACAAGTGACATAGAAATTTGGTTTCCACTGGCGTTACAGCAATATTTAAGAGAATACATAATTACAAGAAATAAATACATCACGTTTATAGAAATTGATGAAATAAGGAACAAATACACGCAAAAGATAATGAAGCGACAAAAATGGTCATTGGTACTTCAAATCATGAGTTTCAAAATTAAGCCTTGGTCATTGGTATTTCAAATCAAAATAGTTTCAGTATTAATTAATTTCCGACGCAGAAGTTTAACGTTTAACCTGCGAGTTGAATTAATGAACAGAGTCGGGTACACATTAATATCTGAATCGTGAAAGGCCGGTTGGGGTGGGGCGAAGTCGGATACCAGAATGACTAAACGAATAAAATAAAAGAAGTGGATGGTATTGTCTTTAATGATTGCACAGACCTTATCAACAATTTGTTCAGTACAATGAGTCTCGAAAAAAGCTAATTCTACCCCAATTATGCGCTGTGCTATTTTACGTGGCCTTTCCAATTTCTTCTTGTCCTGTTTTGAGAGATTGCCAAATGAACATATATTGTAAAGCAGGAAAATTTTTATTTTTGAATTGTAGAACAGGGTCATATGGGTTGCATCTATATAAAAAAAAATTCCCCCCAACTTACGCAGAAAAAACAACCTCTTGTTAGCTTTTTTATACACCGATTGTGTGTTATCCCTCCATGATAATTTGTCATGTAAGACAGTTCCAATATATTTATAGTTCTCAACCTGTTCAATCGCCTCATTATGAATGATCACATTCTCGTGGTCTGTACCTTTTCGACGGAAGTCTTGGATGGCAGAAAAACCAGAAATGGGGTTCCCCAAGCAAATATTGAGGGTCCCAACCAAGGCCCCGGTAAAAAATTAATTTTGTTTCTGCTAAATACGAGACCACATTTACCTAAAAGCGCAACAAAATAACAAATGCGAGAAGTAAAAACACGGAGGCATCGTCAAGCATGTCGACAAAGCTTCCGAATTCGGCAGGTTGTGAATTCATAAAATCCGTTCTGTGAAAGCGATCGTAAAAGCCTAATTTGTTCAGGAAATTACACACTTCTATCGCCAGAATGTGGCTAAAAAACAGGTGCGCAGAAAACGAACTGTCGGTCAATTTGTGTTTTTTCAATCTGCGCATATACCGTGTGAGTAAAAAAAAAGTTTACACCTAGAAAATTGCTAATTATTTTAAAAATCATCTATTAACAGTAAATTATTATAAATCTTATGGAAGAGTGTTTTATCCCAAATCATTTGGTATCATTTTTGTGTGGTATGTGTTCACGCTTGAATGAACAGGAGGCATTGTTTGCGAGAGTGCAAAAATCGACTTGCGCCAAAGTTGCTTATGTGATGTATTAAAGTGAGAGAATAAATTGAACGTATCAAATGAGATGCATTGCATATGCTTTTTGCAGAAGTAAAGCCAACCACACACACCCGCGCGCACAAATGTTCTTTGATATTTGATATGTGTGGCAAGTTTAAATTTTTAAGGGGAGTTATTATGATCTGCAATGATCGAATTAATACCCAAATCCCAATTGTTTTTTTTAAACATCACATAAGCAGCTTTGGCGCAAGTCGATATTTGCACCCTCGCAAATATTGCCTCCTGTTCATCCAAGCGTGAACACATACCATACCAAAATGATACTAAATCATTTGGGATAAAACACTCTTTCATGAGATGTATAATAATTTACTTTTCATAGATGATTTTTAAAATAATTAGCAATTATCTAGATGTAAACTTTTTTGTGACTCACACTGTATGCAAATTACACCGAACAAAATTAGTCTCATATCATGTCACAGACGGGTCGTTACTGTTACACTATATGAACAGATTGAAAAGATGTGTATATCATTGAAACTATTACATGTATCAGTATACGATGATCATCTCCAGCTTCCGGAAACCTACTTGGGAATTTTTGTTGCGTGTTGCGGGACGCAATTACTCACTGCTTTTGCACACTTTGTGCGAGAGATTTGGTTGTTGGTGAGTACGGAGCGCACAAACGCATCTTTGCGCGACCCTTGCCTATCATATTGCTCTACAATCAAAACTTCCACAAAATTTCAAAAATATGTGAGAGGAAGAGATGATACAGTACTCGCTTGTATTATATTTTAAACATAAATTTATTTTTTACATATAAAATGCACTCATAAAAATAAGGGTCAACGTCAAATTTTCTCATCTTTACCAAGTGTATCATTTGAATGAAATATTGCTTCAGACCATGATTAACGTCATTTAACAGAAATAAAGTGACCTGCTAGTGTCACAAATAATGTTTAAAGATTAAACTTATCTGACCGTAATTAAATGCCTAAAAACCCGGCTCCGCCCCTGGACGCTCCGTTCGCTACGCCTGATCATAAATACTTTAGCCCTCCACTTCAAAAAACGTTACGCGGGGCCTGTAGATCAACTCATTTGTCATGATTTCATTTTAAAAAAAGATCTGAGTATGATGATTCGTTTGGCCTTTCCTATAGTGAGTATCAATATTTTCCAGAGTACATGATGAGCTAACACCTAAACTCTTCAATTTTTTTTAAATATATTCCCAGAAACCTCTCCCAAACATATACATGTATTCAAACCTGATCTTGTTCGTTGATAAGATAACAAAAATGATAATCATTATAATACTAATGAAAAGGGCAACAATCTCAAACTTGTTACTGATGTCAATTTAACATTCCTGAAAGGTTAGTATTGTGCATAGTTCACCTTGAAATGTTATCGTAACATTAGGACTAGACGCCCTTGAAGAAGGCCTACTAATAACGACACTAACATGAACAATTTAGGAGAAACTTAAGAGACCGACAGTCCACTGTCTAGCAAATCTTCTGAATATTTAATTGTCACGTGGGCTTTCTGAAAATTAATTTTTCAGAAGGTTCGCAAGCTAGACCACGTTTGTCGGTCTCTTGGGAATGTTGGTAACTTTGACTGTCGGTTTCGTAGGCTGTCGATCTCGTGGGCCGTTTATCTTGCGGGCTATCGGTCTACCGGGATGTTCGGGTTTGTCCCCTTCTTCCAAGGTTTGCTACTCCATAATAGTTTTGCTGAATTTCACAGCGTGGAGTGCAGAGCAAGAGTTTGTATTAACGCTTTTTACACAGAACATTTTAACCGAGAGATTAAATGATTTAACGATAAATTTTGGTAGATATATGAGTTTCAAAAGCCATTTTGTTGGGTCGGGACAAACAACTCACATTGGCCCTTCCACAACTCTGGTTTTACATTAATATATAAAGAAAAATTTGGTTACCTTTGATCCGTTTATTGCTCTCAACTCGAGCCACATCTTGGAATTCGCATATCAATCAACATCTCATGTGCATATTCGTAACATATCTCCCCCCATAAAAGAAAGTTTTTATCAGTAGTTAGAACTTTCTTCTGAACAATAGTAAGATCTAAAGGCGAGAAATTAACCACACAAAAGGTATAACAAGCTGGCATATGAACATCATTTTTCTAATATCAAAGACAGAACGATTAGTCCTTTCATTTCAACATTCAATAACAAAACACAAACTGCAGAAAAATGAAAACAACTTCGATAGATAACATTATACATGTATGTTCTCTTCCTGAATCCTGGAAGTAAGTACCAGGAGTCCAGGACATTAATCAGACACAATGCCTGTGTTTTGTAAAGAACCACAAACTGTGGTGGTCAAAACACGTCTCGACACATCACACATAATGAATGTATGAATACATGAATATGAGCGTAATAAGCACGCGCGATAAATGAAACACTGAATATTCAGCACATGCGCCGATATCCTAAATGCGCACGACTACAATAACAGGTGATTGCATATTCATATAATGAACGCGCACAACGTAGTCACATGACGCGTTGCTATGACGGCACCTCATTACTATGTCGGAATGCATGCAGAGTCTCATTAAATATGTCGGTCAACAAAAGCAATATGTTATAATGATCCACATAACTGTGCACAGCTCGATTTGAAATATTTCTGACATTAAATGCAAGAATAAAGGTATACATGAACATATTTTGTGTACATATTACATGAGTAACATAATCTGTTGAGTTACTGCTGCAAGCTATAAATTGAAACTTGTTTAAATACAAACAAATAAGCAAGACTTATCAAGTTAAATCACAAACACATACATATGCAATACTGGCAGTCAATAATCTTTGAAATCTGTGTAACAACATTACGCAAGTTGTGATGCAACACTTTTGTTATGTTTTCAATTGGTTTTACACCTGTAATTTTGATAACAGTTGCCTTTTATGCAAATTATTATCATAATTATTTTGTTGTTGTATAAAATGGAAAATGCATCAAGCTTTGCATAGCATAGCTAACAGTGCTGCATATAAACAATAACTGTTCTCTTTTGATAAAAAAAAAACTATTCTGAATAACGTACAAACAGAATCATCAAGAAAAGACATGAAATCATTGTTCATGTAGGCACAGGTAAGGAAACAATGACAAATAGTGCACATTTCCCACAAACTATAGTCCACTGTCCATACTGTAAATACGTCTCCCTGTAAATAGGTGAAATGTTCATACACGATCATTCATATCACTGTTCAAAATTATTGAACTGTCTGATCCATCAGTTCACAGCATGTAAGTACATGTACAAAGACAAAGCAATAAATATTGTGTAGCTTCCTTGTGACGAATAAAGACAAAATATTAAAGTTCTAGTTTCTTCACAATTTGTTGAATGTTCAGTAGGCTTGCTTAAGCTCTAGAAAGTGTGGCTGCGATTATATTGTCCTTTCCGTCGATATGAGCCACTTTCAGTCCATAAGGCTGGAGAAACACGCTCCGACGAAACAGTCTCTGGTGTTCGTTTCTGAAGCGCTCAAGAAAAGTCAATGGATTATGATCTGTAAAATACAGTCACCTCTGAAGAGTTGCTCAGGTACCCGTCGAAGCGCTGAACTGGACTGCCATGCAAGAACAGGCAAAACCAGGACCAGAATACCAGACAACCGCAGCAGATGTGCAGTGAATTTCATACCAATGAGACTACAATCTTATACCCCATTCACAGTGGCCTCAAACACCGCGACAGCAGCGGGACTGTCCCGCTGCTGTCGCGGTGTTGTCTTCAGTGTGAAGGCTCGGACCCGTTATAAACTATCGCGGGATAACACCGCCTCGCGATAACGCCGCGACAAACTATCGCTAGGTTCGCCTAGCTACAGCAGCGGGACAGTCCCGCTGCTGTCGCGGTGTTTACTCAGTGTGAAGGCTCTCCGCTATAACACCGCGACAAACACGTGTGATTTGTTTACTTACCTATCACTGACCTCTTTTCTCCAGCAATGGGGAACATAAAGTGAAATAGAAATAAAGTAACCAGTGGATTCAAATTGATTTTATTATTATGTAGATATTATAATTATCCAAATAAAAATATTTCACACTTCAAAAAATTAAAATATTCTGACTGGAAGCAATAAAAATGCTAGTTTTTTAAAAAGTAATATGATCGAGGATACAAAAAGCAACTTGACAAGCAATCGGAAACCCCGCGCTGAAGTATTTCCGGTCATATCGGGGTCACTCGCGGGTCATGAGCCATGCATACACGTGTTTGTTACGGAGGTAATAAAAATCACCCGCTGCAGCGTGAAGGGTACATGATATTTATCCCGCTGCTGCAGCGGGATAACTTTTCTACTGTGAATGCATTTGTAGCGGTGTTATGGCGGTGTCGCCGCTCCGCTACAACGCCGCTACAAATTTCAAAACCACTGTGAATGGGGTATAAGGGGCATAAACCCCAGACAAGACTCGAGCTATCATACAGTACAAAACAAAATCAAACTGTGTAGGCTTAACCCTATTATGGACGCTACACTACCATGACTACAGCACAGACATTCCACAGTCATTAAATGAATTCCAGACAACTCGCCACAAAGACAACCCGCCCCAAGACAACCCGTCACAATACCCTGGGCATCTCGCCACAATACCCTGCACAACTCGCCACGGTCGAGTTGTCCAGGGTGGGGTGCCTTTTCGGACAATTCGTCACACTTTTTTCCCCTCATGATTTCTAGATCTAAAATCCCTCATCTTAGATTAAATTGTCATTTTCATGATTTTCGTACTTTTATAAACACAGTCATTACAAAGAATAAAGAATAAAGCTGATTTCCCTTGCAACAATAATATATTTTTGACAAACCGAATTAGGCGTACGATCGCCAGATCATTGGGATAACTTCTCGGTATTTAGATCTAGAGGTCTATAACAGCTGCATTTTTCTGTCTCAGAATTTTTTTAATGGTAGGAGACTCAGCACTGGCGTACTGATGGGGGGGGGGGGGGGTGGGCAGTTGACCCACGAAATAAAATTGAAATGTGGTTTATTTCTAGATTTTCTGGGTTAGTTTCGTCAGAGGCGGCATTCTTCGATTGGGGGGGGGGGGGGACACTGTGCCCCACTTTTTCAGGTTCCCATAAAGTGCCCCCTTATCCTTTGTACATGTCCTTTTCCCTTCTGATATCTTTTAATGGTAGGAATTCATGGAAGAATACTGGAAGCACTGGCGTACTGATGGGGGAAAGAGCAGTTGACCCGCGAACTTTAAACTGTATTTAGTGTATACTTAGTCTTTAGCTCATGTTTATTGTGTTTTAGAAATATAAAAATGTATATATCATGTCTTTGTATTTTATTATCATATCTTACTTTGTTTCATTTATTTTTCTGTATTGTGTTGTAAATATGTGGTGCTATCATACCCCTGAATGGGGTCGATAGAGTCAAATAAAATGTTATCTTATCAGATAAAAGATTGATTACGAGAAAAATGTGGGGTTAACAAAAAGGGCAATTAGCCCTATTAGCGTCAATCCCTTAACAAGTATACACTGTATTGTTGAGAAAAGAAAAAAAGGGAAAGGGAAAGCTGAGAAAACCTGAACACCAATACAAAAGAAGAAAACAAAGGAAGGAGAAGTGCTTAACTTAAACGTAATGTCATTTATTTTAGCTGGAATACAACGATAACATATGGGATTTATACAATCGTTTAAAAATATTAATTTAATTCGAGTTTTTCATATTAAGCGGATGTCACTCCAATCATCATCGAACACACAGGAATGGTGAAGGGAATGGAACTTGGAAGCCTACTGCATAACCAAGATCTCTCATCTTCATCTATACGACCTCTAGAAGGCAGCTATCCTGGGTACAGCCCCCCCCCCCCAGGGTACTCAGATTTGGTCTGGACAGGGTGTGCCGCTCAAGCCTCAAAACCCCTACCCATTATTAGTGTTCATTTTGGGGCATTTTTCTCGAAAAAATACCAATTTTTCAAAATGTTCAGGTCTTTTTCATGTGTTTGTAATTGCACGGCAAACATCCTTTTTTTTTAAAAAACGGACCATTTTTAATGGTATTTTTGTTAAAAGTGGGACCCATGTTTAGGGACTATATGTGACAAAGTTATCCATTAGAGCGGCACACCCCGTTGTCCTAATATATGAGTACCCCTCCCCCCTCCGGGGGGGGGGGGGGTATACAGTGAGACTGATAGTGATAAGAAAGACTCTCGGATATCTGCAGTATGAAGTTGCACCTGAAAACACTTCGTGCTTTTTGTTCAATAAAGCAAAGAAAAATATACGGACTTAACCCTGTTAATGTTTTGCGGAATAATGATAATAAGATAACAATGTTAATAATAATAATAATAAGTTATGATAATAATAAAAAAATAATGTTGGTTTCTTTTCGACATTTTCATCGATCTTGCAGGAAAAGAGTGTATGCTTTATCATTAAATATGATTACGTATGCATTTCTTGCTCAATTATGTTATTTGTTGTTATTCTCTTAATTCTGTATAATTTGTCTCTTTTATGTCTTACTTCCCTCTGTTTTATTCTCTCTCTTTCTCCCGCTTTCTTTCCTCTCATAATTTATTCTTTTGCATCATGACTCTCCTTTCTCTATCACTCTCTCTCTCTCTCTCTCTCTCGTCCTCTCGCAATTTCATGCACTGTCTCAGCTCTTATACATTATGCTTTGCCTCGATACTTTGTCGTTATTGTTGATGTTAACTTCATCAGATGTTTGCTTTTTCGTGAAAATGGGGTAAGGAAGAAATAATAGATTCTTAATTGTTGCGGGTCTAGTTGCAAGCGCAAGGAAAATCATCTTTGTTCTTTAGAACAGCTCTCAAAATACTCACAATGTCCATGTTTCCTGTCATGACTGTGTTTATAAAAGAATAATGAATTACATAAAATGACAATTTCATCTAAGATGAGGGATATTAGATCTAGAAATCACGAAGGGGAAAAAGTGTGGCGAGCTGTCCGAAAAGGCACCCCACCCTGGACAACTCGACTGTGGCGAGTTGTCCAGGGTATTGTGGCGAGATGTCCAGGGTATTGTGGCGGGTTGTCTTGGGGCGGGTTGTCTTTGTGGCGAGTTGTCTGGACCCCTCATTGAATGTGTGCGAGAACCACACCAAAACCCATGAATGGGACAAAAGGCAAACTCCAAACAATACGCATTTCGGATCGGAAAAGTAACAAAACAGCATATGTTACTATATCTAGCTCTTGAGACAAGCCCCCAATCTGTTGGGTCGGGACAAACAACTCACATTGGCCCTTCCACAACTCTGGTTTTACATTAATATATAAAGAAAATCAAGACGATTTGGTTACCTTTGATCCGTTTATCATTGTTTATTGCTCTCAACTCGAGCCACATCTTGGAATTCGCATATCAATCAACATCTCGAATTCTCGATCATTTGCATATTCGTAACAATTTCATGCAATTATTGGCTAGCACTTACCAGGTGACACACAGATTACGATGAATATTCCCACAGCTAGTGCTATTTTAACCGCCATGTTGAGCAACTTGTCCACAGAGTAAAACATGTTTAACGTATTTACGTGTGTATCTCTGCTCAGCGGCGTATCTGTAGGGTGTGGGGTGGGGATGTCACATCCTTCGTCACCTACTGCTCACACATTTTTATTAGTATTTGTAGGAAAGTTCAAAATACGGTTGTGGGGATATACTGCTTTTAATTTTTTTTTTACTGACATGATATTTCCAATATATACCATGTACATGTATTTCCATAGATCCAATAACATATACCCCTCCCCTACCCAGACATACACACACACACCCTTCAACCTGTTCAAACAACACTCTGCATATGCTTATATAAGTGGAATAAATACTTAATTCCACCTGATGTTTACTTTAATATTTGATATCATAATCAGTTATCACTAATGTCTCGTAAGGCATGATCAAAGTCTGTAGTCAGTGGCGTATGGACGGGGTGCCTGGGGGCGCGACCCCCTCCCAATCGAAGGGCAAACAAAAATAAGTTATATGATTGGTGAGAGCGAGGGGGGAGATATTAAAAAAGGAAAACAAAAAGTAAGATAATAATTATGAGGAGATGGATTGCTCGAAAACGCTATTCATAAATTATTATATTATATGACTCAGTAGCATGGGTACAACATTATAATTCTTAAATAAAATCTGTTATAAGACGTAGGGCCTACATGAAATAATTATCGGAAAATGCATTGGGATGATCCGATCTGCGTCTTTGATGTAAAGCGTACAGCAGGTAAGAAATAGTAATGGAGATTGGAGTGAAATAATAGAAGACATATCGGTAAAGAGACTGAATCAGAGTATGTATGTGTGTCTGTTTACTTTAAAATGTGAAATCTTTCCACTCTGAAGGGCAGGGGCGGCCGAGCGACTTCCAAAGTGGGGGGGGGCACCAACAAAAAAGGGCACTTTCTGTAAATAAAGGGCACCTACAGTGGGAAATCTCAAAGCGAAAATATACAATTTTTTAAACATTGGTATATACCCCTACATTGTGATTACATCATACAAGATTTCGCTTAAGCATCATACTTTACAGTTGGGTGTGATGTCTGAATATGCATTTACGAGCGAGCGAAGCGAGCGATAATTTTTTTATCTGTGAGGTCGCAGTGCTAAAAATTACATCTTATAAAGAGGAAAACAGCTAATCGTGATGGAGTTATAAGCACATTCTCATAACGGAAGACTGAAAAGACCTTTGATAAGTAACATAAATATATCATCTTTAAATTGCTTTTAGTCGCTTTAAATAAGGGGCACGTTTAATGATTACATGAAAAGGGAACAATTATCGAAAGGGATAAGACACTTATTAGAAAAGAAAAGGAGCACGTGTCAAAGTACAAATTATAATTTTAAGAGGTAAACATGAGGCATTTTTTCACCTGAAAAGAGGCACTCACCAGTGATGAAAAAGAGGCGTTTACGAAAATGGGAAATAGGCATTTGTTGACGGAAAAGGGGCACCCATCAGATTTTGATAGGGACATTTATAAGAGATGAAAAGGAGATAGGTCCCTTATTAGAAAGGAAAAGGGGCACGTATCATTATTAAAAGGGGAATTATCAGAGGTGAAAAGGGGCACTGACCAGAAATGAAAAGGGGCACTTATGAAAATGTAAAAGGGGCACTTATAATAAAGGAAAATGTGCATTTGTTGAATGAAAAGGGGGCACCGTTCAAATTTTTAAAAGGGGCACTTATGAGAAAGGGGAGCTCTTTCTTTTTAATGGGGGCACTTGTCATAAGGAAAGGGGGCACTTATTCGAAAGGGAAAGGGGTAGTTATGAGAAGGGAAAGGAGCTCTCTCTTTTTAATGGGGGCACATATGATGACTTATAAAAATAAAAGGGGCACATGTTAAAATGAAAGGTGTGCTCATCCGAGTTTAAAAAAGGGGTAGTTATTAAAAGGAGAAGGGGCACTTCTTACAAAGGAAAAAAGGGGAAGTTGTCAAAGTAAAAGGAGCACCTCTCAGTTTTGAATAGGGCAATTATCAGAGGTGAAGGGGGCACTTATCAAAAGTGAAAAGGGGCACTTCTTGTACCTGAAAAGAGGCACTTAGTAGAGATTAAAAAGGGCACTTATTCAAGATAATTTCAAGATTTATGAGAATGGAAAATGGACACTTATTGAAAGGAAAATGGGAACATTTCGAAGGAAAAGGGGCACGTGTCAAAAATAAAAAGGGCACTCGTCAGAGGTGAAAAGGGGGAAGGGGCACTTTGACTAAGTAATAGGGGCACTTGTCAAAGTAAAAGGGGCACTTTTCCTATGTAAAAGGGGCACTTCTTACAAAATAAAAGGGGCAATTTTCCTATGTAAAAAGGGGTACTTTTGGGGTATCTGAAAAAGTGGGGGGCACTGTGCCCTCTCTGCCCCCCTCCCCCGGGAGGGCCGCCTCTGCTGAAGGGCAAGGGATATATTCCCCGGCCTAGTTAATAATCTTCCCCCTCATATAGCGTTTTTCAACCGGGCGCCGCGAAATTATTTTTAGGTACTTATATTTAAATAATGTTTTGGAAGAACGTCATGTCCATGAAAACCCAGTATCAGAAACTACAAGATGCCAAATTATTTATGACTTTGGGGGTATTTCGATGAGGAAATATCATTTCAGAAATAGTAAAATGTATTATTCCTCGCTCGCAATATTTATAAACGGGATAGTTTAGGCAGTGAGGTTCTATGCATATCCCCATATGACGATGACACGGCGATATTCGGGCACCTCTTCTCCCGAATATTGTCACGATTCTAGTAGTACATTCAGTGCATAACATAATTGTTATAAATGAGTAATATCTTCCAACTGTATATAATCATTTCATGTTTTTGTGATCGTTAGAAACTAAACGTATATATCTCTTGTTACGCATTTGTAATGATTTGATAACGAGATGTAAAAATGAAAATAAACATTTGTTATCTTACATTTCATTTATGTTTAAGTAATTTAATTTCAATATCTTGTAACATTGTGTTAATTTATATACATTATCAATAAACTATATTTCAAAACAATAAAAAAGTATATCACCCGAATATAACCTTCTTTGTTGTATTTTTATATCGAAATGAATTATCCTTATTGACGGAAAATCTTAGCTGGAATGCACACATTCGACATATAGTTACATGTATTTATAGAAATATTGGTATACTATTGGTAGACAAATAAGTAAATTTCAAAAAAATAACTTTTGCCAGTAATGCTATATAACTCGTTCATATTGCCTTACATTTCATATTGTAGATTGGGCTTCAAATGCAAAGAAAAACAAAAGTGCTTTGTACATGTGCTGGCTCCCATTGTCTAGCCCATACAAACCCATTTTTATGAATTTAAAATATTGACAATTCTTCTTATACACAAGAGTTTGATCTTTATGTTTGATTTAATGAATTACCTGGTTCCTGATTCATTTAAGAAATTCTTTGGATCAAATAACACTATCCATTCTTACCCTACACGGAATTCATTAAAATTTCATTTTATGAATCCTAATTTGTTTATCCTGCATAAGTCAATAAGACAGGATGGTCCAAATATATGGAATACACTCCCAGACTCGATAAATCATGTAACCCTGAATTCAATTAAATTCAATAAGAAGACAGCATTTCTGTCAGAGTACATTGTTTGATCTTTTCCCAGTGCTGAATTAATATTCACTTTCAATTTCAAGATTTCTTTAAACATGATCCATCACTATTTATTATAACTCCTGTATACTTAAATAAGTTTTCTGTCTCAGACATGTTTACATCAACATGTTTTCATTTTCATTTTCATCATCATTATCATCAACAACATCACCATCATCAGTTGTTTCAATCATCCACCCCTCCCCACCCCGTGCTATTACGCTATCAGTAAAGCGCTTGCTGTGATAGTCCTTCTTCTGCATATATTTTAATGCATAATTCTTAGTAGTGTGCTATTATTACATTTTAATAAATGATTGTTTAACATGTATTATTATTATATTATGTACACGTTCAAAAAATTGTTGTAATTTTGTTTATGTTGTATCACTGAAATGTAATTTGATTTATATGTTGCACAAGAAATGTATTCAATTCAATCTTTTATTGAAGCTACATAACATTTCGCTATCTCGCAATATTTGAGATCCGGATTTTGGGGTAAGAGGCCCTCATGGCCCTAACGCGAAAATGTGCCCGTATAATTATGTCTACGTATATACTGAATACGAGGGATGTAAAACACATCCTATTTGATGAATGGTGGATTTCGGTGTCGCGAAACTCCATAAAAGATGCAGTGACTATACAAAAAACGCTGATCTAGCATATATACTAAAGACTGGTGAACCCCTCTCTCATGACTGAGCCCAGGCTACGCCACTGTCCTGAGTGTGCATACTTTTATGACATTGTGGCATAGGCAAGCATGACTTTGAACTGTGGTTAGCATTTCCAAACTTGTTTCTGTGCAGTTTCAATATTTAACGATCTAATGTATTCATGGTCTTTGTAAAATCGGATAAAAGTGGGTGATTTGTTCCCCCTATTCTTTGCTGTGCAAATTTCATCACAAAAAAGACACATTTGTTGATGCGTATGAATTTGTTGTTGTTGAATGGAGCAGCCCCTGTCATTGGCGGATCCAGAATATTAAGATAGAGGAAAGGAGGGGGGGGGGGGGGGGACATAACCTACGGATTCATACTAACCACGTATATGATTTTCAATATAACATCAGCCCCTTTAAAATCTTGTATGACAAGTATTATAGTTCATACTATTATCAGTGAGATAAGCACAAATTTGAAATCTCGTTAAAGCTTATGACTGACATTAAAGTCGAAGAGGGGGAGTGTTCGACGAGAAGGCTGCTGCCCTCTGGGAGTCGTGGTTTTAATTACCATCCGAGGCATTCTGCAATAGGCCATTTTCGTATAATGTTACCAAATTCAATGCACAAGTTTTTGTGAAGTGCCTCAATACAAATTATTTCAATCACGTGGTAAGCATAATAGTATTTCAATAGACAGGATCCAAACTGCATACATTAGTTGTTGCCAGGTTGGACAAACAGTATGGCTTGACCTACCTAGCAACACTTAATATATGCAGTTTGCATTCTGACTATTGCATTACTATTATTCTTATCAGGTGAATGAAATAATTTGTATTGAAGCACTTCACAAAGGCTCGTGCATTAAATTTGGTTACATTACGAAGATGGTCTATTTTCAGACAGCGATGTCGCCTACGTAAAGATTTTGAATTTAAGTAAATTAATGTTCATAATGGGATTGCACTGTAAATATAATACATTTGTACAATTATTATTTTGTGCGTGAAAACTTGTCCCGGTCGCCAAGACATATACCAACAAGAGGTAGTAAATCAACTAAAAAAGATTTCCGACCTTAATATTGGACCGTGACATCAGAAAGAGTATTTTACGAAGTCCACAAATCAGACTCAGGTAATGCACAGTCTCATGAAGATGCTCTATCAGAATGGAGCCAGCATGTGAATGCAATGAAACTTTGCTTTTCTTTCTATTTTATCCACTTGAAGAAATGTTTAATGTTTTGCATATTAGCACTTTAATCCCCCTCTCTCTCTCTTCTCTCTCCCTCTCTGTCTTTCTCTCTACCTCTCTCCCTCCCTTTCCTCATCCCTCTCTCGCTCTCCATAAATATGTATGATGTTAATATAGTGAGCTAAATATACTTTTTTTTCGATTATCCCCATTCCCTCTCATGATCTCATCATTTTCCCGTTTCATCCTGTTTAGTAACTTGGGGGAAATTTCTCTCAAAATAAGATGATTGTTATCATCGTTTCGGCAAGAATATGCAGGGTTGGAAATAAAGATTGGGATAAACTACAATTTTCCAACATTATTCAGATGAAAGCACATCACACTTTTAACCGTCCGTCAGCTTTTCATAATCTGTCCGTCAACTATTCATAATCCAGATACAATAATACTCAGGGAATTGACTTTGCCATACGTTAGAGACTGAGACATATTGGAAATTAGAAAGTTTAATTATTAATGGTATCATACTTTTAGCTACAAAAGGTGGAAATTCGCTTTCAAACATTTAAAAATCTGCAATATATAATATGTTTGTATATATTTTCTTTTTTTCTAACGTAAATGTTACATTCTAAGCATGTTGGTAATATATTCAAGCTCATTGTCAGCTTCGATCCATGAATAATATTGTTAAAAAATGCATTTGTTTTCGATATTATTTAGTTATAATGCTTTAATAATACATACCCTCATCAAACAAAATAAAATGAAATAATTATGATGAAATTTGGCATCCAGAGAAATTGGATTTGATAGCGAGTTTAGATAATGGGTTTTTGATGAAGATTATGATGAAGTACATGCAGGGCCCTGTAACACTATTTTCATACCTATAAACGATGACAAATATTGACAAACCTCTTAATTCTTAAGTTCCATAAAGCTATAGCATTTTGAAAATTGTGATGAATGTATCATTGATTATTCTCATTATGTATTCTGCATAAAATAATATGATATCTTTAGCACATAAAAGAAAGCTTTGTGACAGAGCCCATACTTCGATGTAATTACACTGTACAAAAAATATGGAATACACAACTATTACAATAAAACATTATTAGATTGATGCAGTAAAAGTGGAAACGAGCCTATGACTTGTGATCATTATCGCAACTGAACTAAATCGTAAACAATAATTCCTTTATAGATACATGTATATTTTATCATATTTACCCTTCCATCGCACAAAACCCTTAACAACTGATTTCTTGTTCAGAAGTCTCTAATGGGCTCGCTAAAACACATAACAGAAATTCATGTACTGTATTTTAAGTTTCGTAGGATGATATTCACAAAGAAGAAGAAAACCGATAACATATAAACTAAAATGAAAAATAAAGCGACATAATGTACAATATATTACAAGATGCTACAGCTACACAGGATATAACAAACATATGCAATTCATCATTACTGATAAACATAATAACGAATTGATGAAGATTGTGATGAGGAAGAGGACCTGGTGACACAGATAGCATGCATTGTTATAAGCGACATCAAATATTTACAGACCTCTTCTTTTTTTAAAGTTAATTTTACAAAGCTATAGCGTTTTGCAAAGTGTGGTGAATGTATCATTGGTTACTCTCATTTTTTGTTCGGCATACAATAATTGTATCTTTAGCACATGACAGAAAGCCTTGCGACAGCCCTTACTTCAATAGAATTACACTGCAAAACAAATATAGAAAACCAAAACATTACAATAAAAACATCATTAGATTGATAAAGTAAAAGTGAAAACAAAACAAGTCTATGACTTGTGACCATTATCGTAACTGAAATAAAACCATAACCAATAATTCCTTCATTGATACGTGTATATTTCATCATACTGGCGCTTCCCTTGTACAAAGCGTTGTGATAACTATTACATCTACAGAATAAGTATGTCATGGGTTCGCTCAAAATTACGTAACATAAATTTGTGTATTGTATTTAAAGTTTCGCAGGCTGATGTTCACTGATATTAAAAGAAAAGCGCAAACAAATAAACTTAAAAAGAAAATAAAGAGACATATGTACAATATATCACTAGATGCCACAGCTAAAGGGAGGGAACACATTTCTGATAAACATAATAATGTTATTACCATTCAATTTGTTTACTCGTAACAGAAAGAGTCTAATAATAATGAATAATTCATTACGTATTGCAGATCAAAAATGTAATCACGTTGCAATTGATAACTTACATTACATTATTTGTTAAAGGTAATACAACATTTTGGGAAATTTGAAAATTGGGTGTAAGTGATTCTTTACAATTTTGATATATTTGGATGCCCCTGTAGATGTATTATAAGCACAAAAAAATTAACCCCTTAAACAGTTCTCCTTTCGAGAAAAAATTGAATATAAACATTTACCGGTGCTCCCGGTAAATTTTGATAAATTTCAAATAGCGCCTACGGGCGTACAATGCCTCTCAGAATATGTAGTTGTGATATAAAATTTCCAAACGGGAATAGCTAATTGGTCGATTTTAGTCAAGAAACATTTTTTTTATAGCTTAATTAATATCTTGACCTTGAGAGGGAGCTATATAACGTAAAGAGTTTATTATTTACAATTTCATAACTTTAGAATCGAATACAACCGCAACAACGATCTCTGAATAGTGTAGGGTCGCATATGCTTCCAATATGTTCATTTGAACCAAATTCATGACCCCATCCCAAAACTTTGTATTACCTTTAAGTGTCTATATATATATATATATATATATAATGTAAAAATAAATGGTTCTGCGTCGGTGCATAAAATGAATAAGACACAAGGTAGATAAATAAAAACACCGGAGAAGTGAATATTCCACTGACGTTTCGGGCATAGCCCTTTATCGAAGTGATTCAAGCATAAACAACAAATACAAAAACAAAAATATAGGCGACGCTTGGTAGTCAAGATGCAAAGGCGCGTGAGAGTACGCGAAAGAAGAGAAAAAGAGATAGAGAAACGTCACAAAGCTCAAAAGTTGGACCATTGTGACGTGAGAAAATAGGAGAAAATTAGAAATATAGGGAGCGTTAGAAGAGCGTATCTCCAGGGGAGATACGCGGAAAGCAAAACAAAAGGAAAAGAAGAGGCGCACAGAAAGAAAAATAAGCAATTGAAAAAGCATTATGACGTAATAAAGATATTCAAGTTCAACAAAGTTCAGTGTGAGTTAGGGAAAGATCTGAAAGTGGCGTTCATCCCGTCCGGGTGGAGAGTGCCAAGTTTGAAGATTATCCTCTCCTCCATCAGCTTCCTTTCTTTCTCATCTCGGCAAGATTTCAGCACACATACTTGAAGGTCATCAGCATTGTGATCTCCGATGTTGAAGTGGTGAGCTACAGGTAGTCCGGCTGTCTTCAGGCGTATGGAACGCAGATGCTCCGTGATTCTATCGGCTAGGCGTCTCTTTGTCTCCCCGATGTACACCATGGAACAGCGGGTACATGTCAATCCGTAAATGACATTAGTGGTGGTACATGTGAATTCTCCTCTGATATGCCAAGTTCCTCTGGGGCCCACCACATCATGAGATGAGACATGGGCGCAGGTCTTGCAACGAGGACGCTTACACCGAGTGGTACCAGGATTAGTGATGCTGTGGGGTATCTGACTGGGAAGTCTTGAGCAGACAAGTTCGTTTTTGATGTTCTTCCCCCTCCGGTACGCCGTGATGAATGGGTTGGCCCCAAATACACTAAGAGTCGTCTCGTCAGCCCGGAGGATGTTGATGTTTTCACGTACGGCCTTAGCAATTCGCTGAGATGTATGGTTGTACGTGAGTACAAGAGGGGTGCGGGAATTAGAATTCTTACGTCTCTTAGTCAGAGCGTCATGTTGTGTGATTCGGCTAGCCTTCATCATTCCCCCTTCGACGATCTTGTCGGGATAGCCTCTGTCAGAGAAGAAAGTTCTCATCTCCTTCGCTCTTGACTTGAGTATAAACAAGTCAAGAGCGAAGGAGATGAGAACTTTCTTCTCTGACAGAGGCTATCCCGACAAGATCGTCGAAGGGGGAATGATGAAGGCTAGCCGAATCACACAACATGACGCTCTGACTAAGAGACGTAAGAATTCTAATTCCCGCACCCCTCTTGTACTCACGTACAACCATACATCTCAGCGAATTGCTAAGGCCGTACGTGAAAACATCAACATCCTCCGGGCTGACGAGACGACTCTTAGTGTATTTGGGGCCAACCCATTCATCACGGCGTACCGGAGGGGGAAGAACATCAAAAACGAACTTGTCTGCTCAAGACTTCCCAGTCAGATACCCCACAGCATCACTAATCCTGGTACCACTCGGTGTAAGCGTCCTCGTTGCAAGACCTGCGCCCATGTCTCATCTCATGATGTGGTGGGCCCCAGAGGAACTTGGCATATCAGAGGAGAATTCACATGTACCACCACTAATGTCATTTACGGATTGACATGTACCCGCTGTTCCATGGTGTACATCGGGGAGACAAAGAGACGCCTAGCCGATAGAATCACGGAGCATCTGCGTTCCATACGCCTGAAGACAGCCGGACTACCTGTAGCTCACCACTTCAACATCGGAGATCACAATGCTGATGACCTTCAAGTATGTGTGCTGAAATCTTGCCGAGATGAGAAAGAAAGGAAGCTGATGGAGGAGAGGATAATCTTCAAACTTGGCACTCTCCACCCGGACGGGATGAACGCCACTTTCAGATCTTTCCCTAACTCACACTGAACTTTGTTGAACTTGAATATCTTTATTACGTCATAATGCTTTTTCAATTGCTTATTTTTCTTTCTGTGCGCCTCTTCTTTTCCTTTTGTTTTGCTTTCCGCGTATCTCCCCTGGAGATACGCTCTTCTAACGCTCCCTATATTTCTAATTTTCTCCTATTTTCTCACGTCACAATGGTCCAACTTTTGAGCTTTGTGACGTTTCTCTATCTCTTTTTCTCTTCTTTCGCGTACTCTCACGCGCCTTTGCATCTTGACTACCAAGCGTCGCCTATATTTTTGTTTTTGTATTTGTTGTTTATGCTTGAATCACTTCGATAAAGGGCTATGCCCGAAACGTCAGTGGAATATTCACTTCTCCGGTGTTTTTATTTATCTACCTTGTGTCTTATATATATATATATATATATATATACATATATATCTCTCTCTTTCTGTGTTTCAAATCAGGGGAAATGCCTCCTGAATTAAAGGGGGCATAGAGCATCCCTAAATAAAAATGAACTTATACATGTATATAATATATACATACAAGTTCGTAATGTTTTTCTAGCATGCTGTTTGAAACTATATATATTACACTCAGGTTAATCTTATAAAGTATATAGTCGATGGTTTAGAGAAGAAGAGGACGTACACATTTGTTTACCAAAACTTCATAATATGCACTAGCCTCTAAATTACCAGTCAGGTATTT
This sequence comes from Strongylocentrotus droebachiensis, assembly GCA_035222895.1. Classification (NCBI taxonomy): domain Eukaryota; kingdom Metazoa; phylum Echinodermata; class Echinoidea; order Camarodonta; family Strongylocentrotidae; genus Strongylocentrotus; species Strongylocentrotus droebachiensis. The sequence continues at coordinate 90,237 of JAVYIG010005985.1, read as the reverse complement.
CATACCAGCTGAAGATCGAATGAACAAAGAGTGTACACAAATCTAACTAAAACACTTGTGTAGAGACATCTGACATGTCTAAACCTATGAGCACATTACGACATCTTCCACAAAGCTCTCCCCCTCCTACCAATCACCATATACAAGACAAACTTACTATTATGGTGGACACTCTTCCCTTTATCTCTCGGGGAGAGGGGCACTAGAGAGGAGGGTATAAAATAGTAGAATGTCAACAACAACAAATTAAATTGCCAATAATACGCTCAACTCAAAGACTAAATTGACGATTTTGTTTCGATGCGAAGATAAACTTGGTTGGATTTCTATTTTAAAAAGTCTGCTCTATTTATGTTAACAACCCTGCAACCGATCGTTGCTCTATGATCATAATCTCACGCGCGAGATCTAGAAAACCATTCTCTACGAGCCGATCATTTAGATCCCTGTGCTCAGGGGGAATTGTCTTGTTTATGCGTCCGTAGGTCCATGGTCTTAATCCGGGGTCACCAGCGACAACATCCGCACCGCCTGTTGTGTCATTGAATCTCCGCCAAGTCGCCATTGCTGACGTCCATTTTGCCACCCAGGCATAGACGTCATTGGAGATCACGTCGATGGGTGTATTCGTTGGCCAGTGTACATCTGTTCCACTCAGTTTTATTATATTCCCAAGGGAGTGCCGTTTATCTTGTTTTAATCCCTGAACCATGTCTTCAATGAATGCGAGACTTGTCCTCTCTTTCATGTATTTGCCTGTCACATACGAATAAAGGCCATAATAGAGCATGTCTAATTCGTAGATATATTCATACAAATATGGGAAACCGACATGTAAGTATATAATATACCAGTTCGTAGATACAGTCTGAGCATGCGCAGATAAAGATCATAAGCCATTTCGTTAACACTATCTGCGCATGGGCAGATAAAGGTCATTTCTGATAAAATTGTAAAATCCACCGAGATGGATACGTGCTCATGTTATGTAATCATTATTCATGTGTGCACCTATGGTACATTCTTTGATATAAAAGGGCAAACAAAAGCTTTTAAAGAAGCACATACATGACTTTGGCATTGAATTTTCTAAAATACACAAAGTGGGACTTCTCCATGAGTAAAAGATATGTGGATATTTGGGGTCATATGACCCATGTGCTAATTACGAACTGGTCTAACATCATATTTAGTTGTAATTCTGTCATCTTGATTGATCGCTCTGTTTGAGAGCACACTTTGATTTGAATTTCGCTACACAAAAACCATTATATTATCATTTTTATCATTATTTAATTTTGATCTACTTTTTAACACCTTGCTACCCAAGATACATATAAAAGACCAATCCTCCGCCCCTCCCTCCTTTTCGTGAGTACTATTTGAGAAATGTGCTCGTTTTAACCACCACCCTCCCCATCACAGATTACTGAATCCACCATTGATATTTAATACCGATTGGGACTCACATGGATAATTCTTAGAGGGTAGTAAGTATTTTTTCTGATTTATTTTACCGTATCTCTTCAGCCTTAGTATATATTAAATAGCATATGGACTAACCTGCAGCTACTTCATCTGCGAGACCAGGCATCTGGGTCCTCCGCAGTTCATAAGCTAAAGCCGCACGATAGTTGAAAACCGACGGACGTGGCTTCTTTGTCCATATCTTTAACAGCGCAAATGCTGTTAATGGGTGTGAGGCATCAAGACGGTCATCTATGTCTTGATTAGTCAGCTGTAGCACATCTTGAAGAATACGAAGTGGATCGGGGATCCCTAGACGTGGAAGCATGCCAGAAGTAACTTCTAAATGAAAAGAAAGTCAACAAGATTAACTTCTGTAACGTCATCATTAAACGTGATTTTAAGTGCATTTTGACTGTATGAAGTCAGTGACACAATGACGGATTCGACTATCCATTTTTTTTTTTTTTTTTGGGGGGGGGGGGGGGTTGGGGATGTGATGGTTTGCTGAATTCCTCAAGTGTAAACGTAAAACAAGTTGGAACATTCATTAGAAACCTTAAAAATCCTATTAATATGGGCTTGATTGATGAATTGATGAAAATTGATGGGAAAACCGTACCATCGCGGATCAGACCAAAATGATATCGCATTGGATCATGAATGCATCAAACTATATTCCATTACAATTTCATGCTTCAGCAGATAGATTCTTACCTTGATCATCACGTTCTTCTAGGTTTTGAGTTATTGCTTCCGAGATAGAACACAGCTCACCATAGCTCATGTTGTACTCTTGAAAATTTAAGCAAAGAAAATGCTGAACAGTTCTTTTATACTTTGAACATTAAACGATGTCAATAGAAAGATTTGTGACAACCAGATAATTCAAACTATACCATTATCTGCAACTTCATGTAATGTTACAATGTAAATGTTAGTTCTTGGAAGCCAGTAAGTACCATTTGCTTGCTTGTTTGCTAGGTGCCTTGTCTGTTTCGGACATTGGCGATCAAGAATTTCCATCTAGGTCTCACTCTGGTTCCACTTAGATTAATCAATGTTCTTGAGATTATGTATCTACAACATTAACCTCACCATACTTTTTGTACCTCAAATAATAAAACCTATTTCAGTTTCGATATAAATATAATCTTACCAAACATTCCTGTAATAGCGTCACTATCATATTTGGAATTCGCTATTTTCCTGCAGAAGGTCAATCGTTCTGGTTTTGTTAGGCTGGTATCTCTAATGGATGCGTAGATTTCAATGAGTAAGTTGATGGTACTACTCTCAAGGTGTGAAGGATGGAATGCGGGTCGATATGATACCAGTTTAGTGGCATTGATACCCAGCTCTTTAGTGATAGGAAGAAGATCATGGATGAGCAGATGAAAAGCCAGATCAACGAGCTCAGCTTTGTAGATGTATGGTCCTCTTAAAGTTGGCAGCAAACCTGGGGATTATAAACAGACAATTATGTTTATTATTACAATGGATTACCGACAACGCACATTATGCTTTTCAAAAAAGAAATCGGTACATATTAAAATTGAAAATGAATTTCTAGGTCAAAAGGTTAATGGAATCTTTTAAATTTAGTGGTAACTTGACTACAAATTTATTAACATGACCCTTAAAAGTTGCGAGGTATTTCTAATTCAGACGGGAATCACATAGACGTAAATATTAATGAACAATAATACAGTTAACAACTGTTATTAATACCCTTAGCAAATTCTATAGTTGTGTAAGTATGTGCAAATTGATATGTCCCGATTCATGTTAAATAAGAATTTGACGTATTACAGCTTACATCGAAAAGTATTGAACAAAGGCCTTGATTCAACCAGTCAATCTTTCAAAAACAGATAACTCTTCATATTTTGTTTTACTTCTGAAATTATCGTTTACAGATAGAAGAAATATTGCATGTAGGAAACCCTGTATATCCCTCCAGAAATGGAGGCAATTGCTGATAATATGAAGATGTATATATTATTATGAGGAAATAAATATATAAGACCAGGGGAGTGTTTCACAAAGACTAAGATCGACTTTAAGTAAGACTTAAATATGGCAGGCCGTTCATGCCACTTTATGCTGATTTTTGCTCTCATCATTTACTGGCGTTGGTCTGTCAAGGGACGTACAAATCATGGTCACATATCTGCAGAATTTAAATTTGTTGATAATTCATTATCGAAGGAAAAAATTGTATCTAAACATCCTAATGGTGAGAGCAACCAGTGAAATGAATGGCCTGCTATAGTTAAATCCAACTTTAAGTTGATCTTAGTCTTTGTGAAACACTCCCCTGAAATGGTTATTTTGCAAAACAAAACAACAAATCTTTTATTCTTGAGCAACGAACACCACAAAAACATCAAATTGGTACGAGGAGTGAAAATAATTTAGTTGTACATGTTTATAGTTTGGACAAAGTAACATAAATTTGCACTTGGTAAGAAGGTACCTTTAAGCTGGTTTGATTCCAAAGCTGAAAACAATTGCTTCCATTTATCCTCTAAAGGTTTAGCTGACGCCTTGGTTCTCCATTTACGTAGAGTTTCGAACCGTTTCCCTTTGTCATAAGCATCATCACATTGGAAGTCAATTTTTAGTTTCTTGCAGACTTTCTTCATTGAATCTGGTGTGAGATTGCGTGAAATCGTGTTCAGTTCCTCGTCAGAAGGCCAGGCATAAGCTATAACACAATATAAACACATTATTACCAAACTAAAGATAAAAGGTGAGACTTTTGTTTCCACATCTAATAGTCCGAGTTGGATTCTCGGAGGAGACAGTACTTGCGACCTTCAGTTAATGTCAAAACAGGAAGAAAATACGGAGGTAAAACGAATTTAAAGCTAAGCAAATCATTTATTTATATTGACATTATTGATTTGTCACATTAGGTAAATTAACCCCACCGGACTTGCCGATGCTATTTAGTATAAGAGCAAATATTTATATCGTATGCTACGTGTTATTGTTCAGTACTCCCCTTCCCCCTCCAAGAAAAGGGATGAATTGATTGCTACGAGGTTGGTTAGGCTGTCTATCAGTGAGCGTATCTGGTATAGCCGAATACCACTCAACCCGCCTTTGTAATCTAGTGGTTAAGGCATTTGGCGTATACAGCTTTAAACCCGGGTGCGATTTACCGTTCTAAAAAAAGGTAGTTGAAGGGAAGGGTAATAGAGTTCTTTGGGGAAAAAGTAATGTTTCTTCTTTTATTTGAAGGAGATGTGTTCATACTCTTGGGTTCTTAACCTCCACTTCCAAAATTGCTGAAGAAATATTTAGCATTACCTGGCTCAGTTTTTATTTCGATCATTTCTTTGATTCTAGTAGACGTCTGACTTTCACGCCAATCAATCAGCATTTGGTGAGTATCGCAGAGAGCAGCCCTGATTTCAGTAAGTATTTCATCAGCCGTAGTAGTACATTTCTTGTCACTGAAGTCAGATATCCTTCTGTAACACTGCATCAATACCTCATTAAAGAGTTGTTCAAGTGCCTCGGAATCCATTTGAGCTAGATACATAATTTTGGAAAAAAATGGGAATTACATGTTGTATATGTCAACATTTTATTGGAACACAGAAAAGGATATTGTTTTTTTTTTTCACCTTATGGCGCATACATAATTTTTTTCGCAAGTAAGAGGTGTAGCTGCACATTAGAAAAAAAAAAGTTGTCAGACGGTGATGGATGTCAAAATTCATTTTATTTCTGTATGTAATCTTTTTTTCTTGGGGTGAAATGTTGTTTCAACATTCATGTCATTCGAAAATAGGTGAAAAATGTATTTTAAAAAGTAGCCAAAATTCAGGATTACGTAAGACATTAAATAATCATCACCTATTTGACAGGATACGTGTAAAAGAGCTTTTGATATGCTTCTAAAACCTTACCCACTCGTCCACTTAATTAAACACTCTTCTGTAATAGCGTTGTCAAAACCTTGAAAACTCACAATTGTAATAATATGTGTAGTAGGTACCTGTCAGGATGTAGTCCTTAAATTGCACCGTGCGCCGAATACGGCTGCGAAGTAGGAACAAATATTATTTATTTTATTATTATCCATGGCATCTAACATTTCCTTTATCCACTTTCTTCCAAAATAGATTCCATTCACGATAACTCAGGGTTAATTTACAGTTATACATGAATCACGATTTTTTTTAAATAAATTTATTGTAACTTTACCTTCTTGTTGCAGGCGTGAAACAATTTCTGAGACGAGAGCATTATAGCTGACTGGAAAAGTTTTACCTGTAAATGGTAAATTAGTAAAGAGTAATGTAATGCAACCACTTAATGCACTTTGAAAAAAAAATACACATTAAAGGGTAAACAACTGTATTATTTTATAGTGCTAGAAATCAAAAGCTAATCAAGTTGATCATGTTTACCGATTACTTTATAGGGCTTACTTTAGACTGTAATGTTATCCACATGCATTTTACATTGAGATAATCTGAACATCTATCAGTATCAGAGTTTGAAACCAATAAAGAAAAAGAAAAAAAAAACTCTATTTGTGAGGTAAATAAATTGTGTTTTACTAAGCCTTAAATTTGACCTTAACTATTTTACAATCACTTGCAACTTCCACTATCAAATTTATTATACTACCGAATCACTTACGTTGTTTCTTTCTCCAAATGAAATAGGCCACTGAAGAGATGAGTATCATTAAAGCCAAATCTGAAAAAAAAAATCAAACGCGAAGAAGATAACATTGAGAAAAAATAACTATTGCAACAAGTTTGCATGCTATAAAGCGCTCAAAATATTACAATGACCTTCTGGTCATAAATATTTGATATAAACAAAAGGCTTGTTAATTTTAATATCTAAAACTGTAGTTCTTTTAAATTAAATTTGATTTCTATGAAGGTCTTGTTCTCTTAACATTCCTTAAGTAAAATTACAAAGAAGGGAAAAATACACAGCTGCGTACATCAGTATAATTATGTTCACAAGCTCAAGGCACTGTTTTGTGGTGTACATAAGCAATACAAAGCTTTCAGGGGAAACCATGGCACACGAGTTTAAACAATTTATTACATGTATACGTAATTATTTAGTTTAATTCTATATATTAAACATATGGTATACAAACTTAATATTTTTCTGAAAATTCATGAGTATCACTTTCTTATTTACAATGTTCTAAAGCTTTTGCTCTGGAATGATTTTCATCTTCCAGATAGTTTCCATCAGGTCCGTCGCAAGGTAACTGAACGTGCCTGTTCTCAATGGCTTAATGTTTACACGTTATATTTAAATGTGGACGATTTCTTGGATTTCCTCAAATTACTATTCAGAATGTCCATTACTTGAGATAACTTACAAACTAAGATTACCACCATAGTTGATTGCACGGGTTCGTCACCTTGGAGTAGGACAGATGTAGATGAATTTACATTAGTTCCTGAAATACTGGAAGCCACACATGTATACAATTCTTTGTTACCCCTGGTGGCAATAGTGATGGTTTTGTTTTTCGTCCCGTCTGTGTTATCCAATTCTCTTGTATCTGATGGCTCAAGTGCTTTGGATCCATATAGAAAGACAATATTGAGAGAGGGGTAGTACTTCACCGCTTGACATGTAAGAGTCATTCCAGATTTGGTGACCAGGATGCAGTAGTTTGAGTCATGCTGTTCAGCATTTAGACATTCCTGGACGGTTGGAAAAGGTTCCAGAGGGTCGGCTAAATTTGAGATATAAGCAATCAAACAATTGTTTGTCACATTGTCCTTCAACATTTCAATTCAGTTCTAAAATTAATGAACTAACGAATGAACAAAGTCAATACTAATTGAACATGATAATGAACATTTTATACTAAGGTTTTTTTTTTAATGTGCAGTGTCCCCTCGCTCCCACAAAAAATCGCTCCCTCCCTCTTTCATTCTCTGACACACACGCACACACACAAATGCACCTTTACAGTTGTGTTCCCCCGTAGAAATACGCAGTCATCATATGCAGTGGCTAAATAGTTTTTGGGCAACTACAACTTATACAGATATCGGACATTCAAACTCCACAGGTCCGTCGGGATAACAACTGCAGACATCTTTACCGCATAGCTGCTCGGTTGGCCGCATAGTACATTCCTCTTTGACAAAGAGCCCCTGTGCTGCTGTGAAGACTTTACTCAAGGAGGCCTCTAAGCCTATATGATGAAAACCTTGAGGTAGTTGGTGCTACAGAATCATATTTCCCTGATAGGCTCAAGCCTTATCTTAAAGCTTGGTCCTCTCATCCTCAGGGCAGCAATCTTTCCAGGAAGCCCTGGGTTTCAGCTGAACCGCCTACGATCTGGCGCATGCAGGCCGCTAATTTGCAGCAAGCATAAAGCTCTTGGGGTCTCAAAGACTCTCCATGTGGTCAAATTCAGACTGCTGTTAAGCATATTCTTAATGAGTGTGCTATGGCAGGCCCCTCACTGATTTTCGACAACCAACTACTGGTGTCACAATTGTCAGTTTTAAAATAGCTATGGTTAATATACCAAATAATGATAATAAAGATAGCTATTTCAAACTTACTAGGAATGAAAAAGATTGATTTTTCCCTGAGGAAAAAAAATTATCATATTGTTGTGTTGTTGTTGTTTTTTGGGGGGAGGCGCAAATAAAAAAACATTTCATATTTCAAGGTCTTGTAATATTATTGGTCCTATCATTGCACTATAATTACGTGCATTAAAATGCCATTCGAATCGAGATGAATACTTACCAACCACATTGACAAATGTGTAATTTCGGAAGGATATCCCAGTATCATCGGTTACCTCACATATATATAGACCTTCGTGATGGACCTGTACTTCCTTGATGACTAACGAGTAATCTTCGGTGATGTTATACGTGCCGTCGTCGTATCCAACTCCACTTCTTTCAGCAGCACCTTGGTTGTTTTCAATTACCACCAGGTTTTCATTTGATGAAGAAGAAGTAGTTTCCTTCTTCCAAGAGACTCTTCTGGCCTTGATGTGAACAGTGCATTGCAGGATACCATATGTGGCTAGACGCATCTGAAGAGTAACTTGTGGGTTTGTTGTGATTGCAGTATCTGAAGGAAAAACGATAAAAGCGACCTTATAATAAGATAGAGCAAATGCTACCAAGTACATGATTAGAACGTGAAACTAACTTTAAATAAGGCGGAGCAAATTTAAGGGTGCCAGGTAAAAAAGTCAAAGGTAAAAATGTCAGAGCCAAAAATGTCGGAGGCAAAAATGTCGGAGGTAAAAATGTCAGAAGTAAAAATGTCAGAGGGAATAATGTCAGAGGTAAAAATGTTAGAGCCAAAAATGTCAGAGGTTAAAAATGTCTGAGGCAAAAATGTGGGACGTAATAATGTCAGAGTAAACATGTCAGAGGTAAACATGTCAGAAGTAAAAATGTCAGAGGGAATAATGTCAGAGGTAAAAATGTCTGAGGCAACAATGTGGGAGGTAATAATGTGGGAGGTAAACATGTCAGAGGTAAAAATGTCAGAAGTAAAAATGTCAGAGGTGCAAAAAAAATGTCAGAGGAACAAACAAATGTTGGTGTAAAAATCAGTGCCGTCATAATATATGAGCACTTTATCACACGAAATGTCGAGACGTAAAGCTACTGGACTATAGTGTAATATATGTCCTTCTTCCATAAATATCATAATGTATATTTTATAAATTATTGCACTTCGTACATGTCCTTAGGATGATACAATGTGGAAAATAAATTTGAAACTTATATTTGTGATCAGGTTTGCATAACTTTTTTCGATATTTTAAATGGTTGATTTTTTAAGGTTTATTTAGCTTTGAGGAAGTAAAAAGGCCTACATATAATCAATTATACAGATCGCCCAGAAATTCCACAAATTGAGTCATCAGACCCATCTTCATGTTCATCCCAGCAAAAACAGTAATGACAAGAAACCATTAGGAAATAGAGATGGATGCTTTTTCACCTCATCAATACTTTATTACAAAAGTTTAACAAAAAAATATTAAAGCTTCGCTTGAAGAATGTCATATTGTAGGCCTACATGTAGTAAACGTTGAGACATAGCCTATCTAGCCAGGTACACGCAAAAAACTGAGGTGCTAAATGTTGGGTGCTGAGTGAGATTCTGCACTTGAAGTGCCAAAATCAGCACTTGACGGGTTAACTTTAACAAGGAAACCGAAACGTGCTGAATATTTGAGTGCAGAAAACGAGTGCTATAACAATATGCAGCACTTAACATCGAGTGCTGACTGCATAACCTGATCTGATTGGTCGGTTAGTATAATAGCTGTTACCTTGTGAATATTTGTTTTTGAATCAAATTCAGCTAAGAGATTCTTACATTCTTCATTCTCCAGGTCAATACCCAAGGCCTCAAAAGTCGGCTCAGGTGATCGAGCTAATTATTATGGTAGTATTTGGGTTAAAATGGGGCAAGAAGGAGCACTCAGAAGTGACGATTTTATTTGCAGTAATCGGGCAAGAATTCACAAGTTAAAGAAAGAAGAAAATAAAGCAGCGCTGAACTAATGACTGCAGAGAATCCTTCGTTATTCTTTTTCAATAAGCCTAATATACATGTAGAACCATAACCAATGTTCAACCTGTATTACATGCTTATGTTTTTACATTTTTACCCTCTGACATGTTATCCTCTGACATCTTTACACCGAGCCAATTTAAGAGCTTCAAATTTATGTTTATTTGATGTCCAGCTAGCTATGATAACATGAAAACATTCCACAACGTAACTTAAAATAAGGGATTTATCCATGTCGTTTCATAAAATATTAGATGCCAAAAAAGAACATATTTTTAAACTGTACCGAACTGCAACTTGTAGGCTGTAGGGTTGAAGAATATTGAGCTTATTTTAAGTTAGTTTTGTATTTCAAAAAAGAAGGGGAAAAAAACCCAATTTGTAACATTTGTTTTTTGGTAGCAAATAAAGCTTTTGTATGAGAAGAGTTACTGTATGAAAAAGATGATGTAGAAGGAAAGGGGTGCTGGAAAATCTGTGTACAGAAATATGTGTCATAAAAAATGTAGGAGGAAAACAGGAATATACAGATTGGGAAAAAGGGAAATCTACAAGTAAGAAATAACTAAATAATTTTAGGAAATGCCATGGAACCTTTACCTCAAACTAATAGACTATCAGTTGTACATATTAACAATGTAGTTAACATTAGTTTTTAAGTAGGTTATAGGGTTGTTTTTTAATCAATACTCATCAAATTACTGATCAATTAATTTTAGATTTTCTTATAATAACCTACCTACAACTAAGATATCAGTGTAGTTGTTCATCAGAGGTCCCTTGTTGTTAGAAACTGTACAGAACATTCTTCCACTATCTGCCGTTGAGACATTGTTGATGATCAAGGAATAATTTTCGTCGACGTCACAACTCCCATCGTCAAACCTTGGACCTGATACTCCACCATCATGCCAAACCACTATGGTGGTTAGATCGTCAGGACTATGGCCCTTTCTCCAGTAGACTGCCAGTGGTACTCCAAAGAAGCGACATGTTATAACACCTTGCACACCTCGAACCAGTGTCTTCTTATCTTCGGTGTAAACCAGACCTTCTGGAACTACCTGGGATAATTTTAGACCTGCATCAAACAAAATATAGTAACATGATTGGTCGTTGCGGATCAAATCATTTTTCACGATTTCGTAAAACAAAAAGAGAGTATATGGTGATTCGTTAGGCCTTGCCTATGGTGAGTATTGATATTTACTAGAGTGCGTGACGAGCTAAACAACTTTACTCTTCAAGTTTGATATAAACGTACATGTATTCATGACTGACCTTTTATGTGATGTAATATATAATTTCCAAACAAAGAAATAAACAAACAAAAACATAAAAATAACATAAAGGCCATAATTACACCTTTGTTAACTGATGGTGGTTTTTAACTTTCCTGAAGAGTTGGCATGTTGCATAGTTTACTGTAAAATATTGCCGTAACATGACAAGACGCCCATGAAGGGTCTACTAAAAAAGTTCAGGCACTCAGATGAACAATTTAGGAGAAAATATAGTAAAAAAGAAAACAATAAAGCGAACTAGACAGACGGCCCTAGAGACCGACAACCCAGTGTCTTGCAAACCTTCTGAATATTTAATTGTCAATAGACCTAAGAGACCGAGATGTGTGCCATGGTCGGTCACGTTTTTTGTTGTTGAAACTTCTGAAAATTAAATTTTCAGAAGGTTCGCAAGACCGACGTTGTCGGCCTCTTGGTAATGTCGGTCTGTTTGACTGTCAGTATCGTAGGATGTCGATCTATTGGGTCGTCTATCTCGTGGGCTCTCGGTTTACCGGGGTGTTCGAGTTTGCCCCCTACTTTCAGGGTTTGCTATTTCAATAACACTCTGTTGGATTTCACAGTGTAGAGTGCTTATCAAGAGTTTCAGTTTATTATCAGGCGCTGTTTGCCATATAATATTTCAATCAAACGAATTATTGAATTAACAATAAAATTGTATAGATATGTCACTTCAAAAAGTTAATTCATACAATTATTGATTATGAAACCTTACTATCACTTACCAGGTGGCACACAGATTACGATGAATAATCCCACAGCGAGTGCTATTTGAACCGCCATGTTGATCAACTTGTCCACAGAGCTATCAAGATTTAACGGACTTACACGGAAATCAGCACTCAGCGGCGTAGCTGGAGAGAGAGAGGGGGTGTGTATGGGAGGGGCATGCCTTACCTCCTCGAAACTCCTCAAAATACAGGGGGGGGGGGGTATTTGTTGACTGAAATATTGGCAAATCCGGGCCTTTTGCGTAACAGGTTGCGTTTAAACGCTAACTGTAGCATATAAGTCGAATTACTATCAATCGTAAACAATGATCTCCAATATTGATGCAATTGCAAACAATATTCCTATGGATTGAGCCTATCTGTGTCATTAAATTAACCGTAGGTTACTAAGATTGTAGGAAATGTGATGAATTGATTTTAATCTAAAATTTACATGGTCCTGGTCCGGTTCTAAGACACCTACCCCCTGGAAATCCACCCCGGATAACCACCCCAGTCACCTACCCCCATAGGACAAATATCATCTAGGGCAACCACCCTCTAGGACGACTACCCCCGAAACAACTATCCCCGGACAACTACCCCCTAGGACAACTACCCCGGACAACTACCATCCGGACAAGTACCCGCAGACAACCATCCTCTAGGACAACTACCCCCGGACAACTATCATAGGGGTAGTTGTCCAGAAGGTAGTTGTCCGGGGGGTTGTTGTCCGGGGTTTAGTTGTCCTAGAGGGTAGTTGTTCTAGGGGGTAGTTGTCTGGGGGTAGTTGTCCGAGGGGTAGTTGTCCCGGGGGTAAGGTGTCCGGATACGCCTCGTTCAATTACATATACACCTCCACTGTCTACACAGACATATACACACACACCCGTCAAACTGTTCAAACAACGCCACTGCACATGACTATACCTGAAAAAAGATGCTTGAATTCAGTCTGATGTTTACTTTATTGTTTGATAACAAACAATTTCATCACTACTACCTCACGAGGGGGGCACATAGATAGATAGATAGAGATAGATAGATAGATAATCACATTTATTCCATTCATCATAAAAAAAAACAATTTGATACAATAACATACAAAATCACAAGAAATATATTCAAAATAAACCAAACATTACATAAGATAGTAGTACAATATAAGGTGATCTGGACAAAAACATAGAGACAAGTGAATATTTATGTGAATGAGGAGGCAGCTAGAAAGGAAATACGTTATTGGTGCTGCCACCTACAAAAAAACTGAAAATTTAAAAATTAGGATAAGAAGAGAGTATGACAAGACCAGATTGAAGATTTACAGAATAAGTACACTGTACAAGCATAATATACCCAAAAGATTAACAAAAACAAAAAAAAACAAAACAAAAAAAAAGATTTGTTTTGTTTCTTACATTGACAGCAAACAAAACAACCAAACTAAAACACTAACAAAAACAATAAAAAAAACAAGCAAAACAAAAACAAAAACAAGAACCTGATCAAACATTGCTAATATATCTACTGAGTAATAAGGTTTTATATCTCCATTTAGTGATGGACTAGTTGTAATATATATTGGTAAACTGTTCCAGATTTTTGACCGTTTGAAAAAAATACAGTTTTTAGCTAGAGAGGTGCGTACTTTAGGTAAACGAAAGTTTGAAGATCCACGTGTATTATAATAATGTAAATCGGCATTATAACAAAACAATTCTGAAATACTGTTTGGTATGTAGTTTTTAAAACATCAGTACATAAAAGTTGCAATTTAATAATCAGCAAAATCAAATATATTTAACATATTCAGTTTATTAAATAACGGCTTTGTATGGGCAAGAAAATTGACAAACGCACCTACCCCCATATAATAGCAAAAGAAGAGATGAGAGCGAGAGGAGAAATGAAGGTAAAGGGAAAAAACGTCAGATAATAAAAGGAGATGTGGATTGCTTGAAAACGCTCTTTGAAGGTGATACCCTTGTGTGACTAGTAATTCAGCAACATGATAATTGTGAAATGAAATATGTTGTAAGAGGTGCATTAAACGATCATTATGGAGAAAATGGATTGGGTGATCCGATTCACGTCCTGAGAAGAAAAAGAAATGGAGATACATGTAGAAGTGAAAGATGGAAGACATATGGGTAAAGAGACTAAAAGAGAGTATTATGGATGTGCATCCGTTTCACTGTAAACATTTACAATTTTCCCACTCCTTAGGAACAATGGGTATCTCACTCCCGGCCTAGTCAATCTCCTCACTCCTAGTTTGCCCATCTAGTAGCGCCTGTCGACCGGGGAGCCGCGGGAGTATGTTAGTTATATTACAAACATATTTTTGTATATTAACTTCATCTCCACCAAGTATCAGACATTTCCTCGTAAAGTATAGGGAATTGTAGCATTAGCAAACAAACTGCCATGAATATGGGCTGTGGTTGGCATTCCCAAATTCATGTCTTTTAAGTGTAAATATTTAACAATCTGAAGTATTCACGGTCTTTGTAAATATTCGGATAGAAAGGGGTGTTACCTATGGCTATGAGAAGTGTTCTCCCCCATTTTTTTTCTCGCTATGCAGCTTTCATCACAGAGAAGAATTAGTGTATGCATGGAACCGCCCATGTCAGTGGCGGATCCAGATTATTTCAAGGGGAGGGGGGGGGGGGGGGAGGGGCGCATAAAGTATGCATTCATACGAACCACGAATATGACTGTCAATATGCCCATCCCTTAAATTACATGCTCTTTCTCTAAATTGAGGTGACTCATTTGGAGGATTGTTTGTACGGATTACAAATTCGAATGAGAGAAAATGAAATTGAACGACCGTTTATTAAATCGTATACTCCTTATGCAAATTAACATGACTCATTTGAAGAGCTTGTTGCTCAAACATCGAATTTGAACGAATGGACATTTGCCCTGGCGATCACAACTTACGTGAATTGCAATGCTCTTAACATGAAATTTAATGAACAAATTCCAAAAGTGAGCGGGAAAACTCCTACTATACTACTATACTTGATACTGTTATTATTGTAACTATCATAAATATAAGTGTTATTAAAATTGCTAATGATGATCACAACCGTTGTTGATCAACAACTTCCTTTTGATTCATGAATACAAGACTTTCTTCATAACATATATTTCACAATCTATAATCAAGTTGTCATCGTGGTATGATCATAATCTCACGTTCTAGGTCTAGGAAGCCATGCTCTACGAGTTGATCTCTTTGTTTTTTCGCTCTCGGCTTTGCAAAGCCATCCGAAAACCAAGAACCCTTTATACATGTAGTCCAGTCTGCAACGCAGTCATAGATCCGGTTGGAGATCTCGTTATACGTTGTACTCGTATGCCATTATTCCCTTTCTCCACACAGCTGAAGTAGCTCCCCAAGGCTTCGTATTTGATCATGTTTTCAATGAATGCGATACTCGTCTGTTTGATGATGTATTTGCCTGACATAAACAAGACGGTAAAGGCCACAATTATAAGTTATCGTATGTTTTATATACCAGCATGTATACGCAACGGGCAAGAATGTTCGTAAGGATGAGATGACATTCCGTTTAATCATTGTACATGACACTCTTAATATTTTGCACTCTTGTATAATTTCAGGTTATACTTATTGATATTCAAAATGTGTATCTCTCGATTGGCATTGCACTATAGTATTGGAAACAGGAGTACTTCTAGAAGATACGTTTTTTTATTGGGGGGGGGGGGGGGGGGCTTTGTAGGGCTTGGGGTTCTTGCATTCACGTTCTACATTATTCACTTAAATTCAGTTTATAATCTTTGAAAAAATTGACCTCGCACCAACCCCCCCCCCCCCCCCTCACCGCTAACGGCTACTGGCTGAGCTATTTCTCACACAGACACTCTCTTAATAACTGAAATCATTTTATCGGCTAGACCAGGTATCTCGTTTCTCCCGAGTTCATGAATTTAGCTGCACGATATTTAAAATCCAACCGACGTGGCTTCACGATCAATATCTACAACAACGCAAATGTTGTTAATGGGTGTCAGGTATCAAGACGGTCATTTGTGTCTTGATCAGTATAGCTGTAGCACAACTTGAAGATTACTAAGTTTTTTGGCAATTACTGTAGATCCCTTGACCTGGAACTTGCTAGAAGCATGGCAGAGGTAGCTTAAACAAAATCAACGAGATCAGAATCCGTAACCTTGTTAGTATATATTTGGTTTGAAATTCTGTGCCTGTTTGATGTATAACATTTGACGCAAATAATATTCCAATATCAATATTGCATTTCTGTTTCGTGGTAGAATCTGAACGCCTCAAGTGTGAAATCGAAACAACTTGGAAAATTGTTTAAAATCCTACATGCCTAGTATCACGTAAATGGGCCGGGAAACCATATCATCAAATTACAACAAAATGAATATCGAATTTCATAATGAATACACTAAGTCTAATATCACAATGAAGCTTCAGTGTTTTATCAAACAGATTATTACCTTGATGAGCATTCACTTCCCTTATGTTTTGCACCACTGCTTTCGAGAGTACACAATTCATCATAGCTTATGTCGTATTCTCATCCCCCCCAAAAAAAAAAATAAAAAAAAAAAATAAATACCTTATCAAAATATTAAACAGTGATGTTAATTTCAATTTAAACAAACTATTTTATCTGTTAAGGGATTTACAACAAATAGTATTTCAAGTTAACCATTTTAACACCTAAAAATATTTTGATTTCTATATTCTTTCATTAGATTCACACAATATCCTACAGACTCTCCTCCTACAATATAAACTTCCCATACTACTGGATGACTTCTTTGTAAATAATGAAATACAGTAAAGGCTTACTGTAACGTGTATACGTCATTTGTTACTGAAATGACCGTCAATCCTTTGAGATATTGATGTATACTTTTTTATAGTTGTTTCAATTTGTATAATTCATTTTAATAATGTGCATCGATCATAATTAAGTCTTCGGACAGCGAGTACAGATTTTATTCACTCAAAGCCTCCATCACACCAAACTAGTTCTCACTTCATTCTGGAACCGTCCTAGAAAATCGTAAAACGGGTTGTGGTCGGGTAGAATGTGTAAATAATGTATGTAATACGATCTTAATTCGTTTTGAAGCAGTCCTCAATATGTTCATCTCGTCTGTACCCCGTCCACAGTCAGTTCATATCAAGTTCAGATCGGGTGAATTCGCCATTTCCAAGCAGTCCAAGCCTGTCCGTAGTAAGTTTAAACCCGTTCTTAACTAGTTCTACCTCGTTCCCAATACGTCTAATCCCATTTTAACTAGTTTGCAACTTGTTCGAACTAGTTTGTAACCCGACTGATACCCAACCACCCCGTTCAGAGACAGTTCAACTCGTCCTCATCTCGTTCTTAGTGCGTTCGAACGCGCTCCTATAGTGCGTGTGCAATTCCGTCCTGGCTCGAGGGCTATACAAACCCAGCGCGGTCTTATATTATTTCATGTTCACCTTCTCTCTCGGAGAGGAAGGAAAGGAAAATTATAGTTTAGTACTGCACAGATAACCTTTATTAATTAGTACCCGCACCCTGCTCATGGTCGTCTCCTAAATTATTGCCCACACCATCGATTGAACGGAAGCTGTAAAACTCACTGAATCAATATTTGAGCCAGAAAAAAAAAGAAACAGCGCCATTTAATCATCACTGATGAAGAACTAGAAAAACTGTATTGCCAAGCGGAAATAATATTTCCAGATTGGACAGCCTTAAAAAAAACACAGCAACAAGCCAATCCCCATTCCCGTTCAACGCTTCAAGGTGTGCAGATCAAGAAATTCGAGTTGGATCTGTTTGCCAACGGGATGTACTCCTAATTGATACTCGACCACGTCACGTTGTAACACGTTCCTAGAGGGATGGCAGTACGACAATTCCGTTCGTAGTACGTCAGTCTCATTTTGAGTACGTTGTCACTCCGTCTTATTCTTTTGCAGGACGCGGATAATTTCGAACCCCCCCTTCAGTATTTTGTATGTGTGTATTTTGAGCAAAAGGTGACCTTACCCCCCCCCCCCCAATGCAGCAAAATGTCAAATGTTCAAATTTCGAGACCAAAAAAAGAAGAAAAAAGTGTCCTCTTACCCCTCCCCCCTGTTACACCCACAAATGTAATAACTCCCACAAATGTAATAACGCCCACAAATGTAATAACACTTTACCCACAAATGTAACAACACCCACAAATGTAATAACACTTTACCCACAAATGTAATAATTTCACCCACAAATGTAATAACCACTTTACCCACAAATGTAATAAATTTGAAGTGATATTTTGAATCACCCACAAATGTAATAATGACTTTACCCACAAATGTAATACATTTGAAGGGATATTTTGTCGAATTTAAAACTAAAACCCTGTAATAAAGCATGGGTATAGCGCGCAGTCTTTGCTCCAGACCCGA
This sequence comes from Strongylocentrotus droebachiensis, assembly GCA_035222895.1. Classification (NCBI taxonomy): domain Eukaryota; kingdom Metazoa; phylum Echinodermata; class Echinoidea; order Camarodonta; family Strongylocentrotidae; genus Strongylocentrotus; species Strongylocentrotus droebachiensis. The sequence continues at coordinate 71,719 of JAVYIG010005985.1, read as the reverse complement.
TTATTTCAAAAAAATAAAAAAATCTTCAAAACTAAGACCCCACCATCTTCCAAACTAAGACCAGGTAATAAAGCATGGGTTTAGAGCGTAGTTTTTCTTCCAGACCCGGTTATTTCAAAACGTTTTAAAAATCTTCAAAACTAAGACCCCATCATCTTATTCCTATGGAAGAACATAAGTATTGAGCGTAGTCTTTCCTCCAGACCCGGTTCTTGTTTCAAAAGTTAAAAAACAAACAAAACAAAAAACAAAACAAAACAAAACAACAAAAAAACCTTTTAAACTAAGACCCCTCCATCTTACAAATTAAGACCCGGTAATAAAGCATGGGATTAGAACGTAGTCTTTACTTCAGACTCGGTTATTTAAAAAAAAAAATCTTCAAACTAAGACCTCACCATCTCATTCCTGTGGAATAACGTTGTGTTGTTGTTGTTGTTTTAGTTTTATGGGTATAGAGCGTAGTCTTTCCTCCAGACCCGGTTCTTGTTTCAAAAGTTAAAAAACAAACAAAACAAAAAACAAAACAAAACAAAACAACAAAAAAACCTTTTAAACTAAGACCCCTCCATCTTACAAATTAAGACCCGGTAATAAAGCATGGGATTAGAACGTAGTCTTTACTTCAGACTCGGTTATTTAAAAAAAAAAATCTTCAAACTAAGACCTCACCATCTCATTCCTGTGGAATAACGTTGTGTTGTTGTTGTTGTTTTAGTTTTATGGGTATAGAGCGTAGTCTTTCCTCCAGACCCGGTTATTTCAAAGGAAATAGAAATTTAAACAAATCTTCGAAACTAAGACCCACCATCTTATTCCTCATTTTTTTCTTTTAAACAATAAATTACATTATTACATATGTGGATACAACACGTCACAAATAAATGATTGGTCGGCGGTCACACGAACTGACGAATCAGTCAAAATGGTCCATATATATATCATGATTTCTTAATCATGTAAATATTCTATTGTAAACAAACAAAAGTGTATCAACTGGGTTAAAGAGCTTCCCTCTTATACAAAACTCCTAAACGAGGACCCGAAAGAGGTCCTTGGATGGAAATCTCCTTTCGAGATTTTCTTTGGTAGGAAACCAGAACAAAATAATATCTCCCGTCAAAAAACAAACTATACTATCCATGGTTGGGAAAAAAATGTACAAGCTGTTCGAAGAAAGGCTTACAAGGCTTCGCAGCGTGTAAACAAAAGAACGATTAGGTCCTTGGATGGAAATCTCCTTTCGAGGTTTTCTTTGGTAGGAAACCAGAACAAAATTATATCTCCCGTCCAAAAACAAACTATACTTTCCATGGTTGGGAAAAGAATGTACAAGCTGTTCGAAGAAAGGCTTACAAGGCTTCGCAGCGTGTAAACAAAAGAACGATTAGATCCCAGGAAAAAAAACTTAATGTACCAAACATACCAGATCAGGTAAAGGTTGTTAATATTCTTTATCTCATTGTATAATTAAAATAATTATTTCCTTTTGATCAGTCATACTTCATTTCAACTCCGTCTACTCTTAAAGCATCTGAAAAGTATTACTGAAAAACTTTTGGAGTTGTACGTGTTAAGTAGTTTTATATGGACGAATACTAAGTTACAGAAAGCCAGGTACATTTAGTATTTCGGCAACAACCTCTTCATTCGTTTGGAATAAGATACTTTCTATCTTACAAAATCTATGTATCCATCATTGCATTTAATACTATAAAACCATAACCTCTGCAATTTACTCACATTGATGGAGAGAGTATATAGATATTTTATCAGTCAAAGGGTTCTGCAATCGTTCATTCAAAACATGCAAATATGTTTCGCTCGATCTCGTTATACAGCTATTTATGATTTGTTATATGAAAGTATGCGTTGTTATTTGCTTGTTAACCGATTATCATTTCAGACTTGTTCTTGTTTATATAGCTGCTTGAGTGTTTCAGAAGTAGGGAAAACTGTAATATAAATGTGTTTTGTTTGTATTTGCCTTTGAATAAATTTCGTTCTCATGAATTCACACCGTGTACCGCGTACCAATTGGTAGTCTTCAGTATAAGTAATTGATACGTTCATCACATTAAGAAAGGTAATTCATTCACGCACTCATGAAAATATAACATCGCAATCCAACGTTTTAATGTCACTAATAGCGTACATATATGTATATAAATATATGTTACATATCGTGAACATATTTCATAATCACATGCATAAAACAATCAGCGTCAATATTTAAATATAATTAAGGTCACTTATTCAATTACTTTTTTTTCTACGAACATTGAATTTCAGGATATTTTTGGGCGTTAGAATATTTACATGATTAAGAAATCGTCGACGGTCAACGAACCATCGAATCGGTCCCTCCTCTGTGTGTTATATACACTGTATATGGACCATTTTGACTGATTCGTCAGTTCATGTGACCGCCGACCAATCATTTATTTGTGACGTGATGTATCCACATATGTAATAATGTAATTTATTTTTAAATGAAATGGTGGGTCGTAGTTTCGAAGATTTGTTTAAATTTCTATTTCCTTTGAAATAACCGGGTATGGAGGAAAGACTACGCTCTATACCCGTGTTATTCCTCAGGAATGAGATGGTGAGGTCTTAGTTTAAAGATTTTCTTTTTTAAATAACCGAGTCTGAGTAAAGACTACGTTCTAATCCCATGCTTTATTACCGGGTCTTAATTTGGAAGATGGAGGGGTCTTAGTTTAAAAGGTTTTTTTGTTGTTTTGTTTTGCTTTGTTTTGTTTTTTGTTTGTTTTTTTAACTTTTGAAAAACCGGGTCTGGAGGAAAGACTACGCTCAATTATGTTCTTCCACAGGAATAAGATGATGGGGTCTTATTTTTGAAGATTTTTAAAAAGTTTTGAAATAACCGGGTCTGGAAGAAAAACTACGCTCTAAACCCATGCTTTATTACCGGGTCTTAGTTTGGAAGATGGTGGGGTCTTAGTTTTGAAGATTTTTTTTTTTTTTTTAAATAACCGGGTCTGGAGCAAAGACTGCGCGCTATACCCATGCTTTATTACAGGGTTTTAGTTTTAAATTCGACAAAATATCCCTTCAAATTTATTACATTTGTGGGTAAAGTCATTTATTACATTTGTGGGTGATTCAAAATATCACTTCAAATGTTTTACATTTGTGGGTAAAGTCATTATTACATTTGTGGGTGATTCAAAATTATTACATTTGTGGGTAAAGTGGTTATTACATTTGTGGGTGAAATTATTACATTTGTGGGTAAAGTGTTATTACATTTGTGGGTGTTGTTACATTTGTGGGTAAAGTGTTATTACATTTGTGGGCGTTATTACATTTGTGGGTGTAACACCCCCCCCCCCCCCTCGCTTATTCAGCGGCTGGCTGAGTTGTTGCGATTTTTTTGGGGACAAAAAAAAAAAAAAATGTCCTCTTACCACCGGAAAAAACTATTCTTTGCAACAACAAAAATAACCCAATAAACAGAACACTAAAAAATAAGCTCTTTTGAACTAGATTTAAACGTTATCGATATGTGCCTTCATTAAAAAAAAAAAAAGGGTACTCCTGTTCACGTTTTCATCTCACCTAAAAACCACCAATTTATCACGCGACTGGAGTAACGTGATTCCACTTAGTCCTCTGTAAATTAAGTGTTTATGACCAAATAACCACTGGACCAAGCAACGAGTTTTTTTATCCGTTAACCGATGGTACTGATAAATAAGTAATTATTTGGTCTTTTAAGCACCTGTATCGATTGGTTTCACAGGTTATCTAAGGTTGATGGTAATAATCACGTTACTTACCCCGGCTAATCGTCTTATTGTTCTGTCCGTGAATCTCTGGTTGTATTAAATTAGTAATTATGAGGTGTCTTACACACCTCTTTTAATGTTTTCAAAGTTACCATAACTTTCTTGGTGATGATCACGTGGCTAAAACTGATAACTAATCTAAGCTGTGAATCCGTGGTATTTAGGTGTGAAAAATTAGGGAGAGAGGGAGAGAGAGGGGAGGAGGCATATGGAAACGTTTGCTTGAATTTGTCTCATAAAAGAAGTTGACCACAAACTGACTCCCACACGGTGTTGAGTGCTCAGGGATCACAGGCCACTGGCTTCATCGGGCAGGTAGTTTCATTATGTGAATGGGTAAATTAACTAGTACAAAATGAGGGGACACATTACATTGTACAATAGGGACACACATTGTTTTTTATTGTGCAGAACATGCTCCCGGGAACATAGTTGTTGACTTACTTATTGAATGAAACTATAAAACCAAAATGCATTTTGTAGTCTAACAATTACAAAGAATAATAACAGGTGAATGAAATGCATAAACACCTGGGAAGGAAGCATTCATAAATTTGAATACCTATACATGTAGTTGATACACGACTCCGCATGAAACTATAAAACCAAAATGTAATTAGCGTTCTGGCAACTGGAGGACAAAGAATGATAGCAGGTGAATGAAATGCTTCAACAACACAAACACCTGTGAAGGAAGCATCCATAAATTTGAATAATTTAGTTGATAAACGACTCCGCATGTGGACGTTTTAGTCCAGTAGACGGTACCATAGACCATGTACATGACCTGGAGCAACATTTTGTATAGCCTAATTAGCATAATCATCTAATTATCATATGTGCAATATATAATAATGTTGCTAATCTCAATCCAGGAAGCCTGAAAACATGGATAGTACGACTTTTCAAGGGTTTACTATGACAAGGAATTCATTTAGGACACCAATTTTTATTTTTAAGTAATACAATTGTCTTAAATAGCATAATTAGCATAAAATGTACAATATATGGACTTCATTGTCATTGTTTATCTATAAAGCCTAAAAATGGTGTAATGCAACATTGTAAATCACATTTGAATGATTAATCATTAATTCATGAGAAGATATTCCATGTATATGTAGTATAATTAGTCTAATTAGCATAATAATCTAATTAGGATATTATGTGCAATATGTAATAATGTTGCTAATCTCAGTCAAGGCAGCCTGAACACATGGATAATACGACTTTTTTTTTAGGGTTTTCTATGACGATGAATTCATTTATGACACCATTTTTTTTATTCCAAGTAATGCAATTGTCTTGAATAGTACAATGAGCATTAATGAGCTAATAAGCATGTGTACAATATATGGACTTCATTGTCATTGTTTATCTATAAAGCCTAAAAATGTTGCAATGCAACATTGTAAATCACTTTTGAAAGACTGATTATTAATTCAAGAGAAGATATTCCATGTAGATGTAGTATAATTAGCCTAATTAGCATATACACTGTATGAGCCAAATGTAATAATGTTGCTAATCTCAATCCAGGAAGACTGAAAACATGGATGACTTTTTCAGGGTTTTCCATGACGAGGGATTCAGTTGTGACACCAGTTTTTATTTTTAAGTAATGCACTTGGCTTAATATGTAATTATTGTACTAATAAGCCTAATTAGCATATATGTAGAATATCAACTATTTTGGACTCTATTTAGCTTCACAAATTGTATGTCCAATGTGGTGGTTTTCTTGGTCTTAAGGCAATGTTGTCGAACCTCATGAAATGTCTAGGAAATGGCGGGGTCATCATACGCATTGATGGCTGGGCTTCAGTCATTGGATTTAGAGAGACTGTCAGAAACACTGAATATGGTTAAGCAGATGATAATGATGGAATTGATGATGTGGTGAGACAGGTACGTACATAGGCCAGGGATGTTGAACACAACATTGCGAACTATGATCTGTTTATGTTTACCAAAGCTGGAACCATTGAGAGTACAAGCCCGACGTTGCTCAAGCACAATTCCTGGAAAAGTATTACTATATTAATCATGTTTTCAGGCTTCCTGGATTAAGCTTAGCAACATTATTACATATTGCACATATATGCTAATTAGGCTAATTATACTACATCTTCATGGAATATCTTCTCTTAAATTAATAATCAGTCTTTCAAAAGTGATTTAAAATGTTGCATTGCACCATTTTTAGGCTTTATAGATAAACAATGACAATGAAGTCCATATATTGTACACATGCTTATTAGCTCATTAATGCTCATTTTACTATTTAAGACAATTGCATTACTTGGAATAAAAAACTGGTGTCATAAATGAATTCCTCGTCATAGAAAACCCTTGAAAAGTCGTATTATCCATGTTTTCAGGCTGCCTGGATTGAGATTAGCAACATTATTACATATTGCAAATATATGCTAATTAGATTATTATGCTTAGTAGGCTAATTATACTACATATACAAGGAATATCTTCTCATGATTTAATGATTAATCTTTCAAAAGTGATTTAAAATGTTGCATTGCACCATATTTAGGCTTTATTGATAAACAATGACAATGAAGTCCATATTATTGTACACATGCTTATTAGCTCATTATACTCATTGTGCTATTAAGACAATTGCATTACACGGAATCAAAAACTGGTGTCGTAAATGAATTCCTCGTCATAGAAAACTCTTGAAAAGTCGTATTATCCATGTTTTCAGGCTGCCTGGATTGAGATTAGCAACATTATTACATATTGCACATATATGCTAATTAGATTATTATGCTAATTAGCCTAATTATACTACATATACATGGAATATCTTCTCATGAATTAATGATTAATCTTTCTAAAGCGAGTTTCAATGTTGCATTGCACCATTTTTAGGCTTTAAAGATAAACAATGACAATGAAGTCCATATATTGTACATTATTATGCTAATTACATTCACAGTAACAAAATGAAACGTGATGCGTTTTTGCGGGTACTTGAGATTTAATAGAGGATGGAATCTTGTTACCCTGAATACCAACATCATGACAATAATAACAACTACGACACAAACTTTCCCAACTGAATATAAAATACTTTTACTTAAACGTTACACTGCTCCAATCCGCCCCAGGGAAGGACCCGGGTATCATTTTCGAATCTTTTGATCAATTTATACAAGTATCTGCACCTGAAAAACTGGATGGAGTCGGCATGTCCAATCCAAAGTACTCTCTGCATCAGGGCCACCAACAGACGAGAACAGACGTGTACAACCCCCCCCCCCCCACAGCCCGTAAAAGGCGACACTGTTTCCTCATTAAAGAGGGCGAACAGAGTTTACCTTCTCATATGGATTTAACTGTGAGTACCACAAAGTGGGCTATACGTATAACACCCCTCTGCATACAAAGAAGACACACAGTTCCACTGCATTAAACAGGCGAACAGATGCCTACTTTACAGGCGGGTACATGTTATAAATAAACGACAGGACGAAATGCCTGTTATCATCGGGGCCCCCACCGGAAAACAATAAATATTGAGCTCTGAAAAAACTGGATGGAGCCGGCATGTCCAATCCAAAGTACTCTCTGCACCAGGGCCACCAACAGACGAGAACTTGTGTACAACCCCCCACAGCCCGTAAAAAGGCGACACTGTTTCCTCATTAAAGAGGGCGAACAGAGATTACCTTCTCATATGGATTTAACTGTGAGTACCACAAAGTGGGCTATACGTATAACACCCCTCTGCATACAAAGAAGACACACAGTTCCACTGCATTAAACAGGCGAACAGATGCCTACTTTACAGGCGGGTACATGTTATAAATAAACGACAGGACGAAATGCCTGTTATCATCGGGGCCCCAACCGGAAACCAATAAATATTGAGCTCTGCAAGATACAATGGCCAATTAAAATAAACTAATTCATATTCTCAAAAACACAACCTTTCCATGAGGTATTTTGCAGCAGTGTGTAATACACATAATAACCTTTATATGTATGTATTAACATATATACACATACACATATATATATGCGAAGAGGCAAAAATGCCAATTTCCGCCACACGGGCACCGCCCGCCGCCACTGAGCGTATATATTTTTATCACATAATTTACGCATATAAACTTACATGTTGATTTCACCCTAAATTCTAATGGGTTACTTTCGTTTCACTACGCGTTTTGAACGCGAACACGAACTTGAACATATGGAATTCAACCAATTACCTTAATTTCGTTTCAATACCAACGTTGTGCGATTTCGAAACTTGAGCTAAATCAACCAACAAACCAAAATAACGTGATAACTACCTTTCGTTTTCAACCAAAAACAATAAATTAAAAACACCTTTATGACCTCGACTGTGACTATGCACATGAAAACACTCTGCAATAACAGTAAATATAGTAAAACAAAGCCACAAACGGCTATATATATATATATATATGAACTAAATACACGAACTTGAACGTGAACATATGAAATCCAACCAATTAACCAAAGTAACGTGATAACTACCTTTCATTTCCAACCAAAAACAATAAGTTAGAAGCACATTTATGGCCACGACTGTGACTAAGCTCATGAAAAACACTCTGCAATAATCGGTAAGTAAAGTAAAACGAAGCCACAAAACGGCTATATATATATATGTACAAAGTACACGAACTTGAACTTGAACATAATGCGTTCAACCAATTACCATATCTTTTCGATACCCACGTTTTGAGATTTCAAAGCTTGAGCTAAATCAACCATTTAACCAAAATAGCCTAATAACCACCTTTCGTTTTAAACCAAAAGCAGTCTTCAATGAAAAACACGTTCGTGGTCCCAACTGTGACCAAGCTCATGAAAACGCTTTGTAATTTCCATTAACTAAAATACGCAGCATCAAAATGCGAATATATATATATATATGTACATAAACTTAACATGTTAATAGCAACCACTAGCCTAATAAGTCTCTTTCGCGTTACGTAAAAGTTTTATGCTTTTAAAACTCGAGCTAAATAAACCAATTACCCGAAACATAATAACTATCTTTAAACATAAAAATGTGGAAATATATACCGTATATATATATATGTACATTAAATAAATAAACTTAACATCTTAATAAAAACCACTAGCCTGATAAGTCTCTTTTGCTATAACGTTAGAGTTTTGTAATTTCAAAGCTTGAGCTAAATATAAATAGACCAATATCCCGAAACAAAAGTGATTACTACGTTTCATTATGACTTGAAAAAATTTTCTACCGAAAACGGTATTAAATTAAAAACACACATTATGGACAAGACTATGACCAAGCTCATGAATACCATTCAATAAATCAAAACCCCTTCAAAAAACTCCACGAAAGTCTATTCAATGTCCATCAACCCATGGATAAGGCTATGAAGAAACATATTATTTCCGGTCTCGGAGAGATGAATACCATCTCTCCTAAACAGCTCGCCCCGCTCGTGCCTGATGTCCAGGTGAGTCAAAGCACTGCCCCCGACGTGCGGCATATGCACCTGGCGTGCTTGTTTAGTGCTCGTCGCGTCCGATCAATTTTGGGCTGCTCGTCTTTACTAAAGCCGCTGTAGGTCCTACGCGGCAAAATATCCGACCAAATGATGAGGGCATTGGGGAAATGTGCGTGCAATCGTCCGAGCGTTGTATCCAAAAGCGAGAACAATTCGTGTTTTTCAGCTCGCCCGACGTCGTTTGTTCTTACGTGCAGAACGATGTGCGACGGAGAGGAAACCTGGATACCGGGCAGCACCCATTGGACATGTACAATAACTTGACCTAGCTTAAGGCCCCTCCTTCCTCTCCAAACGACGTTGGCTGACAACCCCAAACCTTGTTTTCCCTTACGATGCGCGAAGGCGGCTAGCCAGTGCATCATGGAATCGCCTATGAGCAGGATCGTACTTGACTGGCAACCTACAGCAGGAATGAAAGAAAAAACTTCCGGCAGCTCATTGCTGTCGAAGATTAGGATTTACTCGTTTCAAAATCACCAATAAAATGTAACATTATTGATCTTCAACCGCCTCATGCATAAACATGAGTCAATTATACATACTATTTAAACATATAGGTCTACCCAAATAACTGATAATTTTTCTTAACACACTTCCTTAAACTCAAATGATTAAAGAAGTAATATGGTACAATACATCATGAATTATGCAACAGGTAGCATATTAATACGAACATATCTCTTATCCGCGTCCGAGGACCAGCGCCCCGTGTTCAAAACCGGTCATAGCGGCTATGTGGCCGCGCCTTTTCTGAAAAAATGTGAGTAAATCGTGCTACTGGCAGATCAAAAAAGGACAAACACTATTAATTTGTCTGGCCGAAGGGGTCGCTTTCACGAATTGCATCGCCGTAGTAGGCGGGGGTTGAATGCGTGCATGGTGCTGTGGCAGTCATGAGCCACAATTCGCTATCAATGACAGCCCATGATCTAGTGGGTTCTCTTGCTGGGTCAATGTCGCTATTCATAAGGTCCGCTATTCATAAGGGCCGATATTCATAAGGTCCGTTATTCATAAGGACCGCTATTCATAAGGACCGCTTTTCATAATTGGAGAAAAGGGTCATTATTCATGAGGTTCATTATTCGTAAGGACCGCTATTCATAATCAGAGAAGAGGGTCGGTATTCATAATACGAGAAGAGGGTCGCTATTCATAATGCAAAATCGGGGTCGTTATTCATAAGGGTCGCTATTCATAATAGGAGAAGAGGGTCGCTATTCATAATACGAAATGAGGTTCGCTATTCATAATAGGAGAAGAGGGTCGCTATTCATAATGCAAAATCGGGGTCGTTATTCATAAGGGTCGCTATGCATAATAGGAGAAGAGGGTCGCTATTCATAATACGAAATGAGGTTCGCTATTCATAATAGGAGAAGAGGGTCGCTATTCATAATAGAAGAGGGTCGCTATTCATAATAGGAGAAGAGGGTCGCTATTCAGAATACGAAATGAGGTTCGCTATTCATAATAGGAGAAGAGGGTCGCTATTCATAATACGAAATGAGGTTCGCTATTCATAATAGAAGAAGAGGGTCGCTATTCATAATACGAAATGAGGTTCGCTATTCATAATAGAAGAGGGTCGCTATTCACAATAGGAGAAGAGGGTCGCTATTCGTAATAGGAGAAGAGGGTCGGTATTCATAATAGGAAAAGAGGGTCGCTATTCATAATACGAAATGAGGTTTGCTATTCATAATAGGAGAAGAGAGTCGCTATTCATAATACGAAATGAGGTTCGCTATTCATAATAGGAGAAGAGGGTCGCTATTCATAATAGGAGTTGAGGGTCGCTATTCATAATACGGGATGAGGGTTTTTATTCATAAAATGAAATAGGCCTAAGCAATATCCAAAATGCTCATAACAAATGGAAATATTGGACGGAGGACACCCCCAAGGCGACGCATGGCCCTGAATATTTGTCTTGTTTGTAAGTAGGTTTGAAATTTGTTATCCAATGTTATAAACATAATTGAGAATTTAAATCAATAACATTTGAATCATGGAACATCCTCAAGCTCACCTCCCCTCCCCCTCTCCCCCCCCCCCCCACACCCGCCGCCTTCGCCTTTATGATGACGACTCGGACATTCAGGTAGCGGACCTTAATATATATTTTCGGGGGGGGGGGCTGAGGTGGTTTCCTTATAATATATATGGTCTTGTCACCAAAGTAAATTTTCTTAAGTTTGATTATCAGTTGAGGGGAGAGAGGGGGGGGGGGGGGGGTTCGCACAAGGGGGACAAACGATATGATTATGTGTGTGTTATGTTTCCCTTTTTTGTCACCACTGGAGCGGGGAAAATATATTAGCTAGATTAGGGGGATGTATTTTTATATAATTATCAAAGCTTAAAAGAAAATATAGGCCTACTTTAAAAAAGAGAAATAAAGGGGACGCCACCGTTTGCATAATGCTTTACGGTCGCAAAATCGTATCTTATTTGACTTTAAATCTTGAAAATCTTACTTCCTTACTTATGAGGAGAAAAAAAACAATCGTGCAATATTATATGTTTACGAAAAGCTTGAATATTGTACACTGTTGGTCATAATGGTGGAATAATTATTTTTACCCCAGTTTAGGGAAGGATTTAAAAAAATTATTTATTTCTAATAGATCTAGATAATGGCATACATTCTCAGATTTTATTGAATATTAATTTGCGAGTGTTTGTTTTGCGTGACTGCTAAATCATATGTGTGCTACTATGCTAATCAGCTAGGGAACCTACGTCCTTAAATCATAATTGACAGTAATGAGGATTAATGCCTCACAAAAGGGCACTAATATAGCTGATCGACACGATTTTTATCCTGGGGCCTCACAGTAACGAGGTCATTGCTTAGCCCCTGAATCATGACTGTACGCAGTGTTTGCTAGGGTACGCGGCCCCTTCCACAAACCCCCCAAAACGAAGAAAATGCAGTAAATTGTCAAAAATTAATTGCATTTTCCCCCGGCCCCCAACAGGAAAAATTCCTCCGTAAGGCCATGCATTATGGTTTAAAGCATGGCCACACAGAGGCATTTTTCCTGTTGGGGGCCGGGGAAAAATGCAATGAATTTTTGACAATTTATTGCATTTTCTTCGTTTTGGGGGGTTTGTGGAAGGGGCCGCGTACCCTAGCAAACACTGCGTACAGTCATGATTCAGGGGCTAAGCAATGGCCTCGTTACTGTGAGGCCCCAGGATAAAAATTGTGTCGATCAGCTATATATTAGTGCCCTTTTGTGAGGCATTAATCCTCATTACTGTCAATTATGACTTAAGGACGTAGGTCCCTTAGCTAATTAGCTTAGTAGCACACATATGATTAAGCAGTCACGCAAAACAAACACTCGCAAATTAATATTCAATAAAATCTGAGAATATATGCCATTATCTAGATCTATTCGAAATAAATGATTTTTAAAAATCCTTCCCTAAACTGGGGTAAAAATAAATATTCCACCATTATGACCAACAGTGTATATAATCTAACTCTCTACAACCAGGGGCGTCGCTAAAGGGGGTGTGGGTGCGACAACCCCACCTGTCAAGATATTGTCGGTAAAATTGCGCTGCTGTCGGGAAAAATGAGAAAAGGGGGAGGGGAAAAAGGAGAGGGAAAGGGAAAGAAAAGAAAAGAAAAGGAAAAGAAAGGAAAGAGAAGAGAAGAAAGAAAGAGAAAAAAAGACAAAGACGAAGGAGAGGAAAGAAAGGAAAAGAAGAAAAAAGAAAGAAAAGGAGCAAAAGAAAAAGGGGATTAAAAAGAAAGAGAGAGAGGGGTATGTTTGGTGGAGTCGCCACGTCGAGGGAGCAAGAAAGATACGCATAGATAATTTTGTTGCTGTGTTGGGTCCGCTGTGTCGGTATTCTTGCTCGATCTTCGTATACTATATTTATGTAGAAGTTTGAAGTCAGTGAGATGTATTATGTCGGTAATCTTTTTTTTCCCCTACGAAGTGTGACTTTTTATCGGATAAAGAAATATTTTTGAGAATTCAGACAATGATTAAGAGTCGCCCGAATCGTCCGAATCGTCTTCTTTGTCTAATATTTTAATGAAACGTTAAAGCTTCCGCGCTTTAACGGGTTATTTTCGTTTCTTTTTTTCTTCATTTTCTGAATGCATTTCATGAACTAATGTAGATGAAATGAAATGAATGAATGTTGATGATGATGTGGGAAGAAAAAGGAGTTACCTAAATGTCATTTCGAATATACTGAAATAACTTTCCATCTATCACTGTACGTCCCATATAATGTACACTAAACACTCATTACATGTCGTGGGAAGTTTTTAAAAAAAAGTAGAGCAGCAAGCCACATTCCCCAATACGCGCATACCTCCTAGTTAATTTCAAACAGCTCATCAATATGTAAGACCTGAATTGACATCAATGCAAGCAAGCACATGCGTCTTACTAGGTAAACCATCTGCAAGTAAAGCATTATACAATGTAGTAGGTCATCATGGAAGTTCTAGAAAACAACAGGGGAGGGATCAAAATAAACTTTGAAGGGCACTTATACGGGGAAAAATGAATTCAGACAAGGATTAAGAGTAGTGAACGGTACAACTAATCGTCTTCTTTCTCTAATATTTTAATGGAACGTCAAAGCTTCCGCGCTTCGCACGGGAAGGGGAGGGGGTAGATCAACCCCTTGATGGCAACACTGCTACACCCCAATCGCACCCCCCCGTAAAACACAAACAGTCTACACTATCTATGAACTAATTGGACGAGAATTGTCAGTAATATGTACTTGTACCACGGAAATACTGCAAGGAGGGTAGACCGAATGGTCGGACTGATGGGGGGGGGGGGGGGCACGCCTTTTTCTTTTCTTTTGTTCAGAAATGTTTTCAATGTATGTTTTCTACAAAAAGTCGGGGCCATGTGGCCCCCTCCCGCCTACGCTACAGCCGTGGGGTATCCCCTATCCATTATTTCGCCTACTGATGTTTATTGCTTATTTAATTTACATTTATTTTATGAATAGCAACCCTTATAACGTATTATGAATAGCGACCCTCATTTCGTATTATGAATAGCAAACCTCTAGTCGTATTATGTATAGCGACTCTCATTCCTTATTATGAACAGCGAACCTCTAGTCCTATGATGAATAGCAACCCTCATTTCGTATTATGAATAGCGAATCTAACTCTATATGATGAATAGCGACCCTCTTCTCCTATTATGAATAGCGAACCTCATTTCGTATTATGAATAGCGACCCTCTTCTCCTATTATGAATAGCGAACCTCATTTCGTATTATGAATAGCGACTCTCTTCTCCTATCATGAATAGAGAACATCATTCCATATTATTAATAGTGACCCTATTATGAATAGCGACCCTCATTTCGTATAATAAATAGCAACCCTCTACTCCTATTATGAATAGCTATTCTCCTATTATGAATAGCGACCCTCATTTCGTATGATGAATAGCGACCCTCTTCTCCTATTATGAATAGCGAACCTCATTTCGTATTATGAATAGCAACCCTCTTCTCCTAGTATGAATAGCGACCCTCTTCTCCTATTATGAATAGCGAGCCTTATTTCGTATCATGAATAGCGATTCTCTTCTCCTATTATGAATAGTGTAGTAGGCCATAAATACAGCAGAGCAGAGCAGCCAGAGCTACCAGACGACAAGTGCCGCCCTCACCACTAGAGGGCGGCATTGTACTTTGGAACACAGCTGAGCTAGCTGCACACAGATCCTCTCGTGCGACATGTACATAAACGTGTGTGGCGGAAGAATTCACCCTCTTTAGCACAGTCAAGCAACCGGATATCAAGCACCCATTCAGGTCCTGGAGGACGTATTTCCCTCAGGGCAATTAGGTGAGTGAGCTATGGTTGCTTTTACCAAGTAGACGCACAGTCCACTTCATTGGCGTCACGGACAACTAGGACCTCGGGATGCACCGTTTTGGGGTGATTTTGTCTCTTGTTCTGTTGTATGTTTTCTCCAACGGAGCGGGGACCCCGTGCCTAGGCTGGCCGCGCCGGCGGGAGAAGCGCGGGGGAAACCTAGCTGCGCATTGCAGGGGAAACCTAGTTTCCAGGGCGATGGTAGTTGGGTAGACCGCGCGTAGTTCCGGCTGGCATTCGTTATTACCGTGGTCTGTATATGTGCCCACGGGGAGGGGTGCCGAGAAGGGCTGATGGATTCGGCGGAGTTCGGTGCCCTACTCGATCCCCGGTCGGGTGGGTTTCGTAATGTATGTAAATCTAGTAGGGATACTAGTGTTGTCGGTAATTTGTTTCATGTATCCATGTCCATATATGCATTTCGGGGATTCCCGAATGCGAGCCGAAGCTGACGTCATATTCAGCGATGTTTGTCCTATTTGTGAATGTTATGAATTGTGATGGACGAATGGTGTGAGTGCCCTCTCCCCCCCCCCCCCCCCCCCCCCCTTAGGAGGGAATCGAGACGGGCCGATGGATTCGGCGAAGTTCGATGCCTTTTTCCATGAGAGGGGGAATGTGGGGGTACTATGTGAGCATATAGGCAGGGATGCCAATGCTATATTTGTATTGTTTTTCGTTTGTTTGTTCGCTTTTGCAAGTTGGGGCTTTTATCCCATTTGTACTTTGAATATGGCGTCGTTTTGGAAATGATTCCTCCGCGGTGATTTTGGGATTTCCCATTCACTAGCACAGCTCGAGGCCGCGTGAGCCAGGGGTTATATTTTTGCTTGGTGCGCCGTGGAGGGTTATTGCGGAAAAAGGACTTCCCATTTTTGCATTGCCTCGTCTTCGAAAGTTGTGCAAGAGTTTAGAACGTCCAGTGAAATAAAGATTTTGGGTGTTTGCAGGGGTCGACAGTGGATTACAGTGCCTTTTTTCCGTGGAAAATGAGGTAAGTGCCACTGGATGGTGTTGTTTGCGGCACCATTTTATATTCCTTTGTTTAAAATTCACCTTATACCTTGTGCAATTTTTCGGAGTTGTGAGGTGATTGTGACTGTGAGTTTTGCGTGTTTGGGCCTGGCGTGTAGCTCACCTGCCTGCTCCTGCCGGCAGGGGGCTATTGGCTAAGAGATAAATAATTAAAATAAAGCCAACAACGCAGGTCAGACTGAGAGTGAGACTGAGTGGGAGTGTGTTTCCCTTTAGTCGTTTACAATTACAGTAAGATCTTAGTCGATTAGACCTGGATCTGGTTCAAGTGTATTTATGCCAAGTGAAGGGCGTGTTATTCCGTTCGGCTGCACACTCTCAGATAATTGGACTGGTCCTGGACGAGACCGGGGCCTGGTCTAATATATCCCTGGGCTATAAGGAGGGGTGTAGAATTTCCTTCACAGTTTTATTTAAGGGAAAGATTAGGGTTAGCAAAGGGGGACAGGCTATTGGTTTGGTTTTTTCTTCTTGACTAGGCCTAGTCTAGTGTATATCGGTGAACTTATTTCAGCCGTTATCAGGGGGAAGGTCACGACAGATCTGGTATGAACCTGGGCGCACCCTCAGCGAGAGACTCCCCACACCAATTCAGTCTCGGGTTGACGGGGAACTGGCCCGAGAAATTTATTAAGGAGAACCCTCCTTTTGAAGAAGAAGGGCATATTTCGGGAACAGCAACAACCCCAACCAACTTGACCACATCACCGTATGGCAGTGTAGGGGATTTATCCGACCAATTTAATGATTTTGCCCTCATCCCCATTAACGACAGAAAACCGAGAAAGAGACCGCCCTTGACGTACGTCTGTCACCTTTGTTTTAATAGAGGTCACTATATTAAGGACTGATCAGAGGCAACACCGAAACGCGAAGGTTTAACCCCATACCAAGGCAGGAGGAGGTGTTTCGGTGAGTACAAATGTCCTAAGTGTAGGCGGAAGTGGATGAGTGGAAACAGTTTGGCTAACGTGTGCCAGGTTTGCATCAAGTGTCACGTTAACGTTTACCCGCACAAACAGCGCGCCCTAGACAAACCAGACGGATTGTTGGGAAGGGAATTGCCATTTCCTTCATCATAGTATCTGGGAAATTTGTATAGCCGGGGTAACTAGTGTATTTTAATTTATTTTTTCAGGCGGATTTCCGGCAAAAGGGCGTGTTTTCCTTTCGCTGCCGCACCCTGAATCTAAAGAGGAGAATTTAGATTTAGTGTAGGGAGTGTGATTCCCTATACAGAAGTTTTAAAGGGAGAGAGTGAGTGGGTTATTAAATAATTAATCCACGTTATCTCCCGCTGTTTTTGTATATTATAGTTTAATTTAATCCATGCCTATTTCCGAGGGAACGGAGCCCTTTGTAATTGAGGTTGAAGGGCTTGTACAGACCCTCCTTCTCGTGATCGAGGCTTATAAGCAAGGGGGTAATTACCCAATTGGAGTTAGTAGGCCTACTGGTAGATATTATCTACCAGTCGGGTGAACTAAATTAAAGCCGGAGCCTAGGATTTCGGTTGTGGAGACCCGCACCAAGTTTTCTTAATACTATTAGGGTAGCATCAGTATGGCCAAGGTTCCGTTGAACCATTGTTCATTCGAGGACTTGCTCGCCATTCCCGGAGCGACGCCAGCACGAATAAGCTTTCTGTTGGGACTCCGGGCGTAGTGTGGCGAGGTCACTCCTCTCTACGAGAAGGTCAAGGACCTCCAAGGGAGTTTGGACTTCCGCCTAAAGGAGGCCGCAGGGGAGTCTCCCATTCGGCCAAGGGGTTGTCCGAGACTGGGGATTTTTGCAGCACGCCGGCAGTTTTTTGGGGGAGGGGGATACCCCCCGACCCCAAGAGTTTGGGAACCGCCACATTTCGGGGGGGGGGGGGGGAGGGGGGGGGGCGGGCATGCCCCGCGTAGGGCCTACCAGGACGTACCGAGCGGGCCGGTTCCCGAGGAGAGTGAATTTTATCGAGGCGGGGGTGGGGAACGCTACCGCCGGCCCCACATGGAGCCGCAACGAGACAGGGAAGAGGCATTTAGCCGACCGTCTGTATACATGCAGGCAGGGGAGCGGGGCAAGGGTTCATACCAGCCGTTGCCCAAGTCTGTGGTGTTTGACGGGCGGGGGAATTGGCGGGCATTTTTCCGCAAATTCAGAGCATTTGCGGATGCCCGCGAATGGGACCACCCGCAGCGTTTAAACCAGCTATGCTGGTGTCTGGATGGGTCGGCAAGCGATTTCTTCGACATGACGCAAGAGCGAGACCCGGGGTAGGGTATTTCGGGATGGTGCGCCATCTAGAGGGCAGATTCGGGTATCGGGAACCTCCCGAAGCCGTCCTGCTCGAGTTTAACACCGCTAAGCAGGGGGCCGATGAACCCCTCTTGGAATGGGCGGACCGGCTTCACCGGTTGGCATCTCGGGCGTTTCCCGAGGTGCCTGAGGCATATGTACAGCGGCAGATGGTGCTGCGAATGTGCCAGGGGTGTGTGGATAAGGATGCTGGTTACCAGGCATTAAACCAGCGCCCCTCTACCGCTGGCTCCAACACGCCCACGGGGCTATTTACGGCCGTGGGTGTCGGGCCAACGCGGAAATGCGGGAATCGAATAAAGGCACTAGGGGGCCTGAAATTCGAGAGGTGGAGATCACCCCGCGAACCACGGATGCCCGACTATCCGTACTGGAGCTTCGGATATCTGAGCTAGAAGGCCATGTGTCCGGGTTGGTGAGGAGCCTGGGGAAACTCATGGCAGCTCAAGGTGGAACGCAGGCATCTGTGAAGACCACTCCGTTGGGGAAGAGAAACCTATTCCTTGAAACCCCCGAGGACAATTTTGGCGAGTCGGACGATTAAGTTGTTGTTCAACCCGCCATGTAATAGCGCCTGATAAGATATGGATGGGAGAGAACATCCCTTTCATTACGAGGGGAGGGGTTAGGACTCGCCACATGGAATTTTAGAATTTTAGAATTTAGAATTTTAGAATTTTAGAATTCAATTCCGAGCGTGAGGCTCGGGATCATCACTGCGAGGACTTGGAAATCTCCCGAGGCACTTTCCGGGTGTTCGCTTAACACGCCGCCCCTCGATCGTGCCCCAGTGGCTCGTGTTCCAGTTCTTCGTAGGGAGATTGATCTATCGGACCAATGGGCGGGGTTTTACCGCCTATACCGGTTTGACTGCGGGAAGAGCTCCGCAGTAGGAGGCAGGCCCGGGTGGTCCCGAGGTCTGCCTCAAGGCAGCCTTAGACATTGGGTCGGGCGCACAGGCGCGGAAGGAGTATCCGCATTTTTTTATTTTGGGCGTTCCTCCCGATTTCGGGGTATTTTTCCCCGACCAGCGAGTCACTTTTAGGGCTGTCCCTATACGAATAGACCTGGTGTGCATGGAGACAGATTCTCCACACTTTTATCCTTGGTGACGTAACCGAGGTGATGGCCAACGTATAATCGGAGTCGGCATACGCGCTCTTGGATGCCACCGACTGTAATGGCCTCCATTTTTATCAGAGCAAGTAGGTAAACTGCATGCTCGGCGGGGTATTCAAGGGGCGATGGAAATGTCCCCTGCTTTTCAGAGTTGGATGTCGGGTGGCTGACCCCTGCTACCCCGCGCGGGGTGTTAACTTACACCCTGCATTGGGCGTCACTGTAGCTATCAGTGGCACCCTCTAGGGAACGGATCCCTGGATGCCGCGCGCAGCGTCATTGAACCCAGGGCGGACCTGGAAGTATTATATCGGTTATCCTGGGTGAACGGCCATTGGAGTCAGGGGGCATAAATTACATTGATTTAAGGCCTTGGTACCTTGCCGGCTTGCAATGCGCCTGGGAGTTTTTCTTTTGGCATATCTTTATTTTGGTTGGGTTGCCTTGTTCATTTTTATATTAAAAAGGGATAAGGTTACTGGCGAAATAATTTTAACTTTTTTCTGTTCCTTTTTTATGGTTAAGGTGTTTTGGGTTTTTAGTATTTGGGTTTTTCCCAGTTTTTGAAGTTTTGCTTAGTTTTTGTTTCTGTAGTTTGGCCTGTTGTCTTTCATTTAACATTCAGGCCTTTGTCACGGATTGTGACGTAAGGGGAATTTGGGGTTACTGAGGGATTAATTGGGTTGGGCTCTCCCTGGGACTACTTTTTGGGAATGGGACTTAATTTTTAAAACGGGGGGGGGGGGGGGAATGTAGTAGGCCATAAATACAGTAGAGCAGAGAAGCCAGAGCTAGCAGACGACAAGTGCCGCCCTCACCACTAGAGGGCGACATTGCACTTTGGAACACAGTTGAGCTAGCTGCACACAGATCCTCTCGTGCGACATGTACATATACGTGTGCGGCGGGAGAATTCACCCTCTTTACCACAGTCAAGCAACCGGATATCAAGCACCTATTCAGGACCTGGAGGACGTATTTCCCTCAAGGCAATTAGGTGAGTGAGCTATGGTTGCTTTTACCAAGTAGACGCACAGTCCACTTCAATAGCGGACCTCATTTCGTATTATGAATAGGACCCTCTTCTCCTATTATGAATAGTGACCCTCATTTCGTATTATGAATAGCGACCCTCTTCTATTATGAATAGCGACCCTCATTTCGTATTATGAATAGCGACCCTCTTCTCCTATTATGAATAGCGACCCTCTTCTCCTATTACGAATAGCGAACCTCATTTCGTATTATGAATAGCGACCCTCTTCTCCTATTATGAATAGCGAACCTCATTTCGTATTATGAATAGCGACCCTCTTCTCCTATTATGAATAGCAACCCTCATTTCGTATTATGAATAGCGACCCTCGTCTATTATGAATAGCGACCCTCTTCTATTATGAATAGCGACCCTCATTTCGTATTATGAATAGCAACCCTCTTCCCGTGTTATGAATAGCGACCCTTATAAGTAATGGACCTTATTTCGTATTATGAATAGCGACCCTCTCGTCGTATTATGAATAGCGACCCTGATTTCATATTATGAATAGCGGTCCTTATGATTAATGACCCTTAATATGAATTATGAATAGCGACCCTCATCTCACGTTATGAATATATAGCGGTCCTTACGATTAATGAACCTTATTTCTTTATGAATAGTGACCCTCTTTTGCCATTATGAATAGCGGACCAGGAAGTACGGGAATTTACACTTTATGAATAACGGTCCTTATGAATAGCGGATCTTATGAATAGCGAATAGACCCCCTCTTGCTTGCCTCGGCCTAAACTGCGCATCGTATGTGCGCCAGCCGTAGCCGCCAAATCTAGCCGCCATCCGGACGGTGTCCATATACTTAAACATCTCTAAGGCCCGAACTATATGCTTCTCGGTGTATATAGACGCAAATACCAAAAATGCGCTGGTCCATTGCTCTATTGAAGTTATTCGCGGCACCCCTCGCTGCGGTTGTACCTGCAATGTCGACCCCGACAGGGCAATAACCGTGTTTGCGCTGCCGTCTGGCACGGGGACATTTTTGAGCAATGCCCCTAAATCAACAAACTCGCCTTTCCAGATTATATCCCGCAATGCGCGAGGAACAGCTGACCCCAGCACCTCCCGAGGATTTGCCAACAAGGGAGGGTCATTGATCATAAGCCCCATCTGCTGCGCCTGCTCGGGGCCTCCAATTGAGTTTAATGTATCATTACCCGCGCAAACCAACGGCCTAGAATCGTACTCACTTGCGGATGGACCCGGTCCCCGCTGCTCCACTCCGGGGTTCGGCTGCGGTGCCTGGACGAGAGGCTCTGATACGGGCAGGGAAGGCAGAGCTGTTGCAGTTGCAGTTCTCCGTGGACGTGAGGACCCAGTTCGGTCAACAGTTGTCCACCTGGATTTCTGATTAGCCTTCGGCATTATAATTCCCGACGCGATGATACAATTAACAAAGTTATGTAGCTAACATAAAGTTAACCAGTTATGAACTCCAAATGTACACATTTTTCAAAATCCCGTCGCCGTATATAATTACTCTGAAGAACCAAGTTGTATTAAATGTTCTCTTCTGTAAATCCGATGTGGAATCGAAGTATAATAGTTGTCGACTACAATGTTTCCTCAATAAAGTCCAATAAATTAATTTGCCACCGAATAATGTTTACGTCCATCCTCTAAAAAATCTGCAAGGTGAATGAGAATTCTCAAGCCAACACCGTGGGAACCCAATACATCCCGGCTAAAATAATTCCATATATAGATTCGAAACATACCTTGCGCAAATTCCGTTTATAGATACGCGTACATGAAAGAAACCGCGCGGCTGACTCAAAAAGTGTCGGCATGTTATTGTTTTCTCTCAAGATGCCGCTAAGGGTCATCACAGAATAGAAGCCGCCGCGAACTCGTGATGTCACTGATGAATGTAAACCATTTATATCGCCCTACGTTCGATAAAATTTCTTATGCTATTTAAGACAATTGTATTACTTAAAAATAAAAATTGGTGTCATAAATGAATTCCTTGTCATAGAAAACCCTAGAAAAGTCGTATTACCCATGTTTTCAGGTTTCCTGGATTGAGATTAGCAACATTATTACATATTGCACATATGATAATTAGATAATTATGCTAATTAGGCTATAAAAAAGTTGCTCAAGGTTGCCGAGCTGGCAACCAAGCTGAATTTACTTCAATACCCATCTAGAACATGAATCAACAAAAAACCTTGTACTTATCAACTTTTCCAGGTCTGAAAAATTTCTACAGGACTATTTGGTGGAGCAGAAAGCAGTGGATTCTTAACAACACGAACCCATTTAACAGAATGTCGGAACGTAAATTAAATTTGGCGCGGTGGGAAAATGCATCTTTCTACCCTGCGACTTGGTACGATCCAGTAAATTAAAAAAAAAAACGGCTCTTACTTTAAAATTACTTACTAAATAAAACCCAAAACTTCAGTAATATCAGACAAAATATGTTATATCTTACTAATAATTAAAGAAGATGTATAAACATTGTTAAAGTGTAGCATTTTACGATAAAAGACACCGATTTGGCGAAGATGACGTCATTAGAACCTGTTTATGTGCGCTTGCATCAGGGAATTCAAGGTCAAAAAGGTCAATTCAGACGCTGATAAGTTAATGGTCAAGCCTTTTTGTTTCCTTTACTCCGACAAAATTATACAATCAATCAAAACAAGATTAATACCAGAAGAAAGCTAACGATTAGTATTTTCATTAGCCGCTTGCCCCAAAGTCGCTTGACCACAGTGAAACGAGTGAGAGTCTGCGAGAGCGGCCAAAATGTGATTGAAACTCGCTATTTGCTCTTCTCCAACGCAAAAAGAGACGATTTTGTGCTGGATAAATATATTTTTCCCGACAAAAGTACAGAAAATTTGCATATGGTCTTTTTATATTATACTTTTTGCAATGTTACCCGAGTGACTTCCGGGCGCCCCAATGCTGGAAAGAAACGCACATTTTAGAAAACTTCACTTTTTCATGGAAAAAATGCTTATTTGTCCTATGCACGCAAGTCAGATTGAGCGGATGATACAACGTTTCCATATGGAGAGAGAGAGAGAGGGAGAGAGAGAGGGTGGAGAGAGGGCGAGAGAGTGCGAGAGAGAGAGATAGAGAGAGAGGGGGAGAGAGAAAAAGAAAGAGAGAGAGAGAGAGGTCCATGATCAAACCGTGTCGATGTGCTATATTAGTGCCCTTTTGTGAGGCATTAATCCTCATTACTGTCATTTATGACTCAAGAAGTAGGTCCCCGTGTTAATTAGCATAGTAGCACACACATAAATTAGCATTCACGCAAAACAAACACTTACAAATTATTGTTCAATAAAATCTGAGAATGTATATTATTATCTAGATCTATTTATAGGCATAAATCATTGTCAAAATCATTCCATAAATTGGGGTAAAAATAATTATTCCACCTTTATGACCAACAGTGTATATCTGCTATCGAATTTTGCACGATGTTTGTTAACTTTCATTGACTATTTTCTTGAAATAAAATTGTGCACATGTATTTCCTCTGAGTATTATACTTCTCGTGCTTAAAATGTAAACAAATGTCAAATCAAATCAAATAATCTTATAACACTAATAGTTTGAAATCTATAGCGAGATGTAATAGCTAGGACAGGTAATAGATGACGATGTGGCTATTATATACATAAGCCATGGTACTTTCTGGTCTCTTCCTTTATCTTATATTATATATAGATAAAGAATGTTGACAATTCTAGTAAATTTTGATATCCTGTTTTGTGTTCTACGTAGTTTGGTCTCTTTAGACTTTACTACATGAACATGATTTGCGAGAGAGCTCTATATACCTGGTGTACATTGAAATACAAAGCGAAGCAACTATGGCATACTGAAATGTTTAAATACAAAACAGTCATGTATTCACAAGAGTAAAGTCTCTGAGTTCGCTCAGTTGTAACATAACAAAAATCAATTGCTACTTACTTTCAATTCCTTATGATGTTATCATTACAAAAGCAAATGAACAAACAAAAACATAAAGTAAGGTATGTACACTATTTTAACATGATACAGGTGTAACATGTAATGTATCAATACTGATAAGCAAAATTATGTTATTTACAAATGTTTTGTTCATTATAGAAATATTATATATTCATAGAAAATGATAAACAACGATTGCATTTTGCAGATCGAAAATGTCAAACCATGTTGCTATTTTCAGTAAGGGTAATATAGCCTATGTATTCCCTTTCCCTCTTTCGTATTCAAAATGAGGAAATACTACTAAATGACAGTGCATGGACATAGCGCGTTCCTACATAAACAAGGACTGATACGCACTGAGCACGACACATTTGCATATTACATTTACATGTCATTTCAAGAAAAAGAAAACTACACGTAGTACAAAACAAATACAACGATATAGTATAGTCAGTGGCGGATCCAGGGGAGGGGGGGGGGGAGCAGGGGGCACGTGCCCCCCCCCCGGCCAAAAAAATATGTTAAAATCAGCCCTAAATTCGCCCAAAATATACTGAAAAACAGGGGCGTGCCCCCCCCCCCCCCCCCCCTCGGCCAAAAAAGATTTATAATTTAAAAAAAATACAAAATCCAAAAAAAAAAAAAAATCCCAATGGCTGACCTAAAAAGGTGACCTCCCCCCCAAAAAAAAAGGAGCAAAATGTCAAATTTAAAAATGTTGTTACCAACACAAAAAGTGTCCTCTTACCCCCCCCCCCCCCCACAAGCTTTTTGTAAATCTCGTAATAATTTGCAAAGTGCAAAGACACAATTTGAATTATGAGCTAATCAAACCCAAATCTAATTATTATTAATATTTGCTGACACTACTACAGTAAACCTGCTTTAGTGACCACCTGTCTACAAAGGCTACTTTTTGTGTTTCCCTTGTGCGGTCGCTATAGACAGATTTGACTGTACTTCCACTTATACAAGTCTATTTCTACCATCATTACAGTTATTGAGATCACTTTCATTACTATGACTATAAAGTAAAACTGCAAATGATACGCCCAGCCGCTTATTAATAAACAAGTTCATTTTGATTCATGAATGAAGTCTGTTTGATTCATATTTCCAAGACGTTTTTCATGACATATTTAAAACCAAGCGAGTTGTTGTTCTATGATAATGATCTCACGTGTCAGGTCTAGGAAGCCATGCTCTACGAGTTTATTTTGTAGATTTATGCGTTCCTCGAGATCGGCTGTCGCTTTCCTCTCGGGAGTCCAGGCTGCCACCCAGTCATAGATCTGCTCGGTGATCTCTTTCTCTTTTCCACTGAGCTGAAGTAGCTCCCCAAGGCTTCTTATTTGATCTTCATCCAATCCTCGAACCGTGTCTTCAATGAATGCGAGACTTGTCTGTGCGGTGATGTACTTTCCTGACAGAAACAAGACGGTAAAGGCTACTATTAGAAGGTATTGTATGTTCTATAAGCATTAGGGACTTTTAGATTGAGTGGACGAGAACACGACGAACGCCGACTGACCATGCGTGTCAACGTACTCAACTGCCATGTTGACTACAATTAGAAATCTTTCAGATCGACGATATACATGCATGCAGGACGAACAAAGAAAGAGGCAAAATATACAGTTCCTCATTCTATCCTCAACAATAGGCCACTTTCGTAATGTAACCAAATTTAATGCATAAGTCTTTGTAAAGTGCCTCAATAAAAATTATTTAATTCACCTGATAAGAATAATAGTATTTCAATAGACAGAATCCGAACTGACTTTCGCCAACCCACACCGGACCGGTCAATGCACTGCAAACTGGCAACATGTATTCTTGCATTAGTTGAATTCTCGCGATACATTGATTTCGACAACCAACACTGCACCGGTCTGCACAGACTGGCAACATGTATTCTTGCATTAGTTGAATTCTCGCGATGCATTGACTTTCGCCAACCCACACCGGACCGGTCAGGCAGGATATAGGAATAAATGTTAAAACGGCGCGCTCAGAATGAATTCGTGCAATACTTTTGCGTTCGAAATCATTCACTATAACAATTCTTGATATCAAGAATTCGATTTCTTGATATCAAGAATTCAATTTTCTGATATCAAGAAATGAGTTCTTGATATCAAGATTTTTGGCCGATTTTGGGTCACCCATTACCGTAATTTTTTTTTTAATACAAAAAAGGGGGGTTTCCTCCAAAACACACACATAAAAAAGCTAAAGGGGGGTTCAACCCCCGAGCCCCCCCCCCCCCCCCCCCCCTGCGTACGCGCCTGCTCAGCTGCAGCACATCCTCTACAGTTACATGACACATCTTTGGATGGAATGATGCCCATCTCATTCAGTTTGAAAAACACTTCTGGTCAAGAAAGGTGAAAGAATCCATCTGGATAAAAAGAATTAACCCGGCACTGAATAGGGACTCTGGCTATTCGCTGCCATCCATCTTTGCTCCATTGATCTCGAGGAAGCAGACACAAGAAATCGTGTGTGAATAATCACTTGGCTTGAGAAAGTACACATGAATCGGGACAGGAATGGACAAAAGATTGCCTACTGAATTTTAAGGTTGGTAAAAGCTTAATGATATGATCACCACAACGTATGAACGATTTCCGTGACATTCCTCTTTATTATTTATAACAATCACACCAATGTTATCATTGATTCTTAATATATTACACTCTTGATAATATGCTCGTGATATTTAAAACGCGTATCTCTCGATTAGCATTGAACCAGAATACTGAGCATAGGAGGGGTTCTAGATTATCCTACATTTGATGATGAAATTCATTTATAATCAGGAAGTTTAAGGGACCCCCCCCCCCCCCCCGACCGCCAGTAGCTGGTAATTTCATACATATATACTCTCTTTATATACCTGCAATGATTTCATCGGCGAGACCCGTCATATGGATTCTCCGTAGTTGATAAACTAAAGCTGCACGATAGTTGAAAATTGACGGACGTGGCGTCTCTTTCCATATCTTAACCAGCTCATATGCCGTGGCAGGGTGTGAGGTACCAAGACAGTCAGCTAAGTCTTGATCAGTCAGCTGTAGAACATCTTGAAGATTACCAAGTTCTTTGGGAAGCATGCCAGAGGTAGCTTCTAAATGAACACCAACAAATCAACAAGATCAAATTCTGTAAATAAACGTCATCATTCAACAAAATATTGAGTGCATTTTGGCTGTATGAAATCAGTGACACAATTACGAATTCGACTTTCAAAACTGTTCTTTTTTTCCTTTTTTGTTGCTTGGTAATTTGCTAAATTCCTCAGGTGCAATAGCGAAAGAAGTTGGAAAAATCATTACAAATCTTCAATGCCTGTGGCCTTGGAAAATCACACCATAATATTGAATTTGTTTATGTTTTATACTTGTTATTTTCTCTTTTAATTGATATTTCATTGGTATGGTGATTGTTCTTTTATTCAAACGCAAAAATGAAATTAATTGAATTAAATGTAATACCTCAATGCTTCAGTAAATAGATTCTTACCTTGATCAGCACGTCCCTGTGCGTTTTGATTTATTGCTTCCGAGATAGAACACAGCTCCCCATAGCTCATGGAGTAGTCTTCAAAATCAATAAGGTAAAAAGTACTTAACAGTTCTTTAACTTTAAGCAAAGTATTTTATCTTAAACGATGTCAATGGAAAGATTTGGAACAACCACTTAATTCCCATTGTACCATTATCAGCAGCTAATGTAATAATTTGGATATCAATTCTTGCTAGCTAGTAAGTAGCCACTTCCTCGCTTGCTCGCTTGGTACCTTGTCTGTTCCGGACATTGGCGATCAAGGCTTTCCATCTACTTCTATCTTCAGTTGAATTAAGATCAATCAATGTTCTTGAGATTTTGTTACAACAATCATATTACCATAGCATATTTAGTAATGGGTGATCTTTGTGTACTATAGATGAAAAAAGACATCTCAGATTCGTTATAAACATATTCTTACCATACATTATTCTACGACCGAGATCTGGTTGGCAATGGAAAAATATTTCATTCCAGATGGAATCGTCGTCGTCGTCATCCAGTTCATTGAGTAACTTGATGGTCCCCATCTCAAAGTGGGAAGGGTGAAAGGTGGGTCGATATGATGCTAGTTTAGTGGCGTTGATACCCAGCTCTTTAGCGATAGGAAAAAGATCCTGTTTGAGCAGATGAAAAGCAATATCAACGATCGAAGCTTTCTTTGACGATTCTCCAACCACAATAGGCAACAAACCTGGGGATTATTGAAGAAAAACAAACTTGTTAATTATTGCAGAGGAATCCCGGCCAAGCACAAAGTGAATGTTTCATTCTATAAAAAAAAAATTTACATTTTAAATTTACTATTCATTTCAAGAAACGCCATTGGAATTTGTGTACTATAGCAGTGACCCGACACCAAATAAAATAACATAACCCTTGGAAGTTCCGAGGTAATTATAATTGAGATTACGATCGCTTTGACGCTATGTACTGCGCCTAGAAACAAAGTATTAGGCGCATTATAAATCTGAGCTTTTATTATTATTATTATATGTTCATGAACATCACCTAAATTATTCATACCCTCACCAAGTCTTTTTTTTTGTTTTTGTTAAGTATGTGAGAAATTGATTTATCCTTTTCCCCTCCTTGAAAATGTGACATATTGAAGCTTAACAATTATTCAACAAATGCCCTGATTCAACTAGTCCACCTTTCATTCTTGAGTGAAGAAAAACTGATTTTTTTTTTTTTTTTTTTTTTTACAAGGAGTTTGAATAATTCAGTAGTTCATGTTTATACATTGTCAATTTGTAAGAGGTAAAATAAAATCATGAACTTGGTAAGAAAGTACCTCCGAGATTGTGTGAATGCAAGGCTACAAAAAGTTGCTCCCACTGCTCTTTAGAAGCTAAAGAATTTGACTTGGTTCTCCATATACGGAGAAATTTGACCCGTTTTCGTTCGTCATTAGCATCATCATTTTGGCAGTCAATGTTTAGTTCCTCGCAGATTTTCTTCGTTGATTCTTGTGTGAGATGACGTGAAATCGTTTTCAGTTCCTCGTTAGAAGGCCAGAAAAGATCTAAAATACAATACAATAATTTCCGATACTATGTTATAAACATTGTTAACAAATTAAAGATACAAAAGTGAGACTTTTTTCCAACTACCCGAGTTCGATTTCTTGCGGAGAAGGTTTTTGCAACCTTTGAGGTTATTTAATAAAGGGAAAGCAGTACGGAAATACGCAAAATATTTCTCTCTGTTGATTAATGTAAATTTACCCCAACGGAGTTGCCAATGCTATGATATAAGAACAACCACTACCATGTCCCGCAGAACCTTACCACGTATGTCATGAATCCGTATTGAGGGTTTGAAGATTCAGTGTCAGGCCCAACTATAAGCGGAGGGTCAAAGTCAAAATAGAGGGTTTTGCCTGCCACTACCAAACAATCTATGCACACCTTGTTTATTCGAAAGATTTTATCATAATGCACAATATTTCAGAGGTGCTTTTTAAAATAATTTGTAGCGGTAACCCCTAAATCGGAAGGGGTGTCCAAAAAAGCGGACCTTTTGATGAAAAATAGTATTTTATAATTGATGTTTCAGGGAAACCTTGAATCACCATGAGTCTGGTGTCACATATTAATGAAATTTAAATCATCTCCGTTTTGAAACCAATTTTCAAGGAAATTGGGATCGACAGACATCACAATATTTGTCTTTTTTTACTTAAAATTATTTTAAGTACACACAAAAAAAAAAAAAATTATATCAAAAACATTATTTTCCATATATAAAAAACAGAGAGATGTATATTATGTGTATTAGTGTATTGAGTATGTGTTTTGTATGTTTACTTTCAGATTTTAAACAAAGCTTTTAAGTTAAACCTCTGTGTCAAATGGTGAATAATTAAACAGCCGTCAAGTCCATTGAGGTATGTAGTATGTAAAATATACATTTTGAGCCGAAAATGTGTTGTTTTTTGGCCATCATCTTGGTATATTAAATGGACGATAGTGATTGGGCATTTATTAGTGTAGAAAGTTCAAATTATTAGGAGTGTTGAGTGCAATTAATAAGCACTTCGTCTATACTCTGTGATTTTTCAGGAAATATGGGCGTGTGCAGATGTCCTCTCTGACAAATTTAGAATTAATGCCTTGCTAAAGATGAGTACATGGGAATCCACTTGGTGTCACCTCTTAACTCCTGAATAAGAATTGAACGAACCTCGCGGCTTTGATCCTATGGTTTATAGCATCGCTATACCATTTTGGATGGAGACTTAATAGGCGAACACACTTCGTTAACAATATATTGGCATTATCATGGCTATTCAGAACGCCAGCAAACA
The DNA here is from genome assembly GCA_035222895.1 of Strongylocentrotus droebachiensis. Classification (NCBI taxonomy): domain Eukaryota; kingdom Metazoa; phylum Echinodermata; class Echinoidea; order Camarodonta; family Strongylocentrotidae; genus Strongylocentrotus; species Strongylocentrotus droebachiensis. Next base: position 40,625 of record JAVYIG010005985.1, on the reverse strand, counting down.
AGGGGATTAGGCACATACATGGACAGACTATGTATATCTACCTTTTATAGACTTGCTATGATGCACACTATGATGTTATAACTTTAGGAGCAATTTGAAAGATACTCAGAGAATGATGGGGATGCTTAGAACATTTTTTATTTTATTTAGAAAATCCAATTGCGCATTTACAATCAGACAAAGATCTAAATTAAGTCTAGACAAAAATGGAAACATGACCCAGCGTGCAGACCAATCATGATTACGGGAACCGGCGTGGAGGTTGTGTTTTCTCCAGAAAAGTATGACAATACTTTCCCTTTTGAAAAAAAAAAATCTTAGATAAATTAGAAACATATGTTAGTTGGGGAAAGAGTCCTCTCCCACGTCAAAATTAGTCTGAGATTTTAACACCGAATGTGATTATAATGTCAAGAAGTTCTTAATTTTGAAAAAGAATTATGGATAAATGCAGCATATGCATATATTTGGAGCGGTTAATTAGTGTGGAACAAATCTTGGAGAAATTAAGTCCCCAGAATTGCTAAAGTGGGCAATGCTTGAATATTTTAAGTTTGTGCAAGAAATAAAAAGAGCACATCCTGGACGGGCCAGATCAAGGTCCAGTCGATCCGTGGTGTGAGGGCAACTTCATTTTATGAATATTATATATTGCGTGGACTGGTCGCACTAAACTTTCAAAACTCATTTTTAGTCCCAGTCCGCCCGTACAAACATCAAATGAGTTTCGTGTCAAAGACATTTTGTAGAAAATATAGAGGCTGTGTTGATGCTGTAGTCCTGTTGTTATCTGGTTATTTGATCTTCCGACATAGTGTAATAGTTTTAGTTGCTTTTGGACCTAGTGGATAGCCATAATTCTTTGTTTAAATATGTTATTTAACCTCATTTAAATGGTATCCAAAGACTTGATAGATTAATTTTGATAGTCAATGTGTGCTAGTGTGATTGGAAGTCGTCCAAATTTAGAAAGAAAGGCGAGATAAGGCATTTTCATAATATCACCACTAATAGGCGAATCCAAGGTGAACAAGATTCCCCTCTGAGAGAAAAAGAATTTAAAAAAATGAAAATCAAGGGGTAAAACACTGGTCAGAGTGATTCCCGTGCGGAAAAAAAAATAAAACATGAAAATGGGAAATTCATTCCACACGCCAATTCCATCGGAGCAATACACTCAGCTTTCGGAGTTATGAATCTTCTTTCATTTCAAGAGTAATGAACACAATGATATAAGAAATTTATGTGTTCAAAATTATTTTCCCTCAGAAAATGAACCTTTTTTTAAAAAAGAGCTCCCCAGGCCACGCCCTAACTGGGTTGAAAAATACCGAGTATGACATTTATTGTCTATGAAATGACATACAGAAGTGGGATTTTTATGTAGTTTGATTTCTTTGATTATGTTGAAATATTTGTCTTTTTATTGTATAATTGTTACCATGCAGTCGCATAGATGAAGGTGTCAAAGAAAATTAGATAGTGTGTGTGTGTGTGTGTGTGTGGGGGGGGGAACTGCCAGTGCCCACATTTTCTGATACATCTGAGAGTATACAAGTTCTTATCAATTTCCCCCAGCACACCTAACCCTTTGAACCTTCTGCATTACAAAATTTCCAATTACTATCGTCTAGTTAATATGCAGAGATACTAGCCAAAATTAGGGGGGAAAATATCCACAAAAAGCACATTTTCAGCTCAATATTCATTTTTCACACACTACATAACTCAGTGAAATTGATATCAACTTGAAGGTAATTAAGTAATCCATCATTTGACATCACACCCATGGTAATTAGAGGTTTTACTTAAAAATTATCCTCCAGGTTCAATAATTCCTCTTGGAATCTAGTGAACAGTGAAATCAAGCCTCTCATAGAAGATGATATTGTATCATATTGGAAGGATTTAATTCAACAATTGCTGATTCAGGGTAGCTTTCCTTAAATCCTTTTATTGCGGGAAGAGAACTTGACATGGAAATCAATTATTTACAAGGCAGTAAGGTACTCAGTTTTGCCGTTATTACAATGTGCCCTTTTTGCCCGAATACAACCGGCACCTTACATCATAATAATGGCACATTGCACATATCTATTGGATAGATTCAGGCAAGACACAACAGTGTATTCATAGCAATGTATCGAACGATTACAGAAATGGGGTCTGGCATCTTCGATATATGCATGGGCATCGAAGGTTATTCTGTCGCTGGCAGCACTATCCTTCTCCACATCCTGGTCACCACCCAGCGACTGGAATTGGTTGTTGTATGGGAGGAGAGCAAAAGGATGTTACTTGCGGAACATACCGTTCCATTTGAAACAAATGTTCAGGACGCATGTAACGGAAAGGTGGAAAGGTATGGCGCATGGGTAAGAGACTTGAAAGACACACAATATTCTGTCCTCTTTGAATCGAAATAGGGGTGAGCGATTACATATAATGAAGAAAACATAAAGAGACTCAATATTACTTGATAAGCGCGAATGTGACGTCAGACTTGGGACGATGATTAGTGACATTAGTATGTATGTTCTTTTACTGTTCTTTTACAGGTTTATGTAGTTAAGTAGGAAGGATCAAGATTGGGAAAGCCTACAATACATGAATTTATGGAATAAGAATATGGACACAAATTAATTATTCATTAAAGTTCAATCAGCATTTCCCACCACCCATACATTATTTTGATCAATACTTTACCCCCTCCCCACTTCTCACACCATACAGGTATTATAAATATTCGTCAATACTGGCGATGTTTTTTCCTTAAGTCACTTTGATACTGAATTCCATTATTGTATTTTCTTTGTATATTCTCTTGTTTTTTGTATTCTATGATTCATTGCACAAACCTGCCTTGAACCCTATTTTAATTGTACTTGTACAATAGGTTTGCGACTTGTCATTGTTTTGTTTTGTATTTCCCTTATAATACACCCACAGGGGCATCCAAATATATCAAAATTGTAAAGATTCACTATCCATCCAATTTTCAAAATTTCCCAAAACTTTGTATCACCTTTAAGGTATATGACGTATACAGCCAACGACTCTGGTGCAATTCACCGTAAAAACAGGTAGTTGCAGATAAGCCTAAGGGTCCAAATCAAAGAAGTTTGGGGGGGGGGGGGGCGTATTTTTCCTTTCGTTTATCGGAAGGAGATGTGTTTTGTACCTCCACTCCCTATGTTGCTGAAGAAGTATTTAGTGTTACCTGGCTTGTTTTCTAAGTTGATCGTTACTTTGTCTCTTGTAGATGTTCGGCTTTCTCGCCAATCAATCAGCATTTGGTGAGTATTGAAGAGAGCAGTCCTGTTTTCTCTGATTATATCATCAGCCTGAACATTAGACTTCGTTTCAAGACAATCATGAATCATTCTGTAGTGTTTGATCAAGACATCATTGTTCACACGTTGTTCAAGTGCTTGGAACTCCTCTTGAGTTAGAGGCTTGACTTCTACAATAATTATAAGAAATAGGAACCACATTTGTGTATTTGTCAAAAATGTATTGGTTCAGAGGAAACGAAATCTTTTGTTTGCCCTTATATCGCATACATCATTTTTCGGCAGTAATATAAGAGATGTGGCAGCACAATACAACAAAAACATAAGTGACATAACTTTCAAAAGGTTGTCAGGCGATGCTGGATGTAAAAAAAAATTAGGTGTTTTCTATTCATCCACTTTAATGATTTCGAAGTGTTCTATTCATTTTAGTTCAAAATATGTATCTGTACGTCTTTCGTATTAAAGTAGGTGAAAAGATGTTATGCTACCTCAGAAATGGCAAAATTCAGGATTACATAACAAGACTTGTAATCATCTTCACCTGTTTGACTGGATACGTGTAGAGGAGCTTTCTAGGTAACACTAGGTAAGTCTATCTATGCGATGTGAATTTACAGTACTATACATGTCTTAACCCCTAAGCTGCCAGAACCTTAACAACCGTAGCGTTGTCAAAACCTTGAAAACTCACAGTTGTAATATGTTAAATGAGTACCGTGCAGGTTTTATTCCATGAAATGCACTGTGCGCTGAATACGACTGCCAGACCTAAAGTCAAGGTAATAACATCCAAACCTATTTAGAAGGGCATCGGGACGCTACATTATGATGTGATAGGCGCTATCCAAACGTATATTATTATTTATTTTATTATTTTCTATTGCGTCTAAGATTTACTTCATCCATTCCCCCCCCCCCCAAATGGAATACATTCACCATAGCTAAGGGTTAAATTACAGTCATACATAGATCATGTTTTTTTGTTTAATTCTTGTAACTATACCTTCCAGTTCCTGGTGAGAAGCACTTCCCGGGATTGGTGAATATTTAACTGGTAGGTCAGGAGGGTGGCTAACTGTTAAAAATGTTATTGTATAATTGCAAATTAGTACAGATTAATGTAATGTAAGCACTTAATGCACTTTGAAACAATTTTCACACACTAAAAGATGTACATGTTCACCTCTTTATTATTGTACAGTGCTAGTAATCAATAGCTCATCCATTTTGTTTACCTTGTTTAACTATTACATACACTGTAGCTCATGAAGTTGGAATATTTTAGTTTTACCCCAATTTATTGAATTATTTTAAAAATAATTAAAAAATAATAGATCTAGAAAAATCTAGATAATAATATACATTCTCAGATTTTATTGAAAAATAATTTGCCAATGTGTGTTTTGCGTGACTGCTAAAGCATGTGTATGCTACTATGCTTATCAACTATGGGACCTACGCCCTTAAGTCATAAATGAAAGTAATGAGGATTAATGCCCCACAAAAGGGCACTAATATGGCACATCGACACGGTTTTGATCCTGGGGCCTCACAGTTATGAGGCAATTGCTTTGTCACTGAACCATGACTGTACGCAGCGGGGGCTAGGGTAGGGGGCAGTTTCCATAAATTAAAATTTTGCACGATTAAATATATCATAACCGACTCACCATGGTGTTTCTTTCTCCAAATGAAATAGGCCACTGAAGAGATGAGTATCAATGCAGCAAACACTTAACAAATCAAACCAGATGAAGAAATTAGTGAGAAACACATAACTATTGCAACAAGTTTGCATGCTATGAAACGCTCAAAATATCACAATTAGGTTGTGGTCATAATTCTTTGTCATGAATTAAAGGCTTGTTCATTTTAAAATCTAATAATGTAGCACTGATAAATTAAAATCTGAAATTTATAAACGTCTTGTTCTGTTCACATTCCTAAAGCAAAATTACAAAGAAGATACAAATATTAAAGAAGCTGCGGATATCAGTATATGTACACAGGTTCGAGGTGCTGTTTTGTGGTGGACATAGTTTCAAGTTTCAATCACTTTATCGAAAATAACATGATTTGAACATAATATACATAATAATAATTAAAACTAATCATACAATATAGGAACTTAAGTACATGGTAATAGATATAACAACAGATACAATCATACGTATGATAATTACATTGAAAAAGCTAAATAAAGTGGGGGATCTTCTAAAAAGCAAAGCAAAGCTTTCACGGGAAACCTTGGCACACGAGTTTCATTTTTTTGGTACATGTATACGTAACTATTTAGTTTGCTTTTATATAATAAACATATGGTGTACAATCTTGATATTTTGCTGAATTCATGAGTATCACTTTTTTTCTTAAAAATGTTATCAAGCGTCGCTCTGGAATACTTCGCATCTTCCAGATAGTTTCCACCAGGTCCGTAGCAAGGTTACTGGTTACTGAATAAGCCTGTTCTCAATGGCTTCATGTTTACACGTTACGTATACATTTTGATGATTTCTTCAAATTAATATTCAGAATGTCTTGAATTTGAAATAACTTACAAACTAAGATTATCATCAGAGTTGATTTCACTGGTTCGTCACCTTGGAGTAGGACAGATGTGGATGTATTTGCATTAGTTCCTGGAATGCTGAAAGCCACACATGTATACAATTCTTTGTTACCCCTGGTGGCAATAGTGATGGTTTTGTTTTTCGTCCCATCTTTGTTTTCCCATTCTTCTGTATCTGAGTGCTCAACTACTATGGATCCATATAGAAAGACAAGATTGATAGAGGGGTAGTACTTCGTCACTTGGCATGTCAGAGTCATTCCGGATTTGGCGACGAGCATACAGTAGTTTGAGTCGTGCTGTTCAGAATTTAGACATTCCTGGACGGTTGGAAATGGTTCCAGAGGCTGGGCTAAGTTTGAAATATAAACAAACAAACAATGGTTTGTCACATTGTCCTTTAACATTTCCTGTCAACTGTCAAGTAATAAACTAACGAATCAATAAAGTAAATTGTCAACTAAAGTTGTAATAAATTAAATGGAGGTTTTCAGGGTTTAGTGTAAATGAACTTGTAATAGATCCTCACCACCAGCCCCCCCCCCCCCTGATTACCTATTTCCCCTCAATTGGTGCCATATGTAAACAATTGTCAGTTTTAAATAACTATAGTTGATATACAAATGATAATAATAAAGGTAGAAATAAACGTTTAATAAGTGTTTTTTTCTTCTTTTCTTATGGCTAATCAAAGAACATTTAATATTAAAAATGTGATACTTAAAACCCGATTAGAAATGAAAATACATGGATTTTTCCCTGAATAAACTAACAGCTTTGATTAAGTTTTTCTTTCTTTCTTTCTTCTGGCTAATCAAAAAAATTAAATATTAAATTTTGTACCCTATTTCTTACCATTAATTTTACCATTTTTGTGTTTCAAATGCTATTCGGCAGATGATTAATACTTACCAACCACATTGACAAATGTTTGATTCCGGAAGGATATCCCAGTATCATCGGTCACCTCACAAACATATAGACCTTCGTGATGAATCTGTAACTCTCTGATGACCAACGAGTAATGTTGGGTGATGTTATACAATCCGTCGTAGTATCCAGCTCCACTTCTTTCAGAAACATTTTTGTTGCTTTCCATTACAACCAGGCTTTCATTTGCTGAAGAAGTAATTCCCTTCTTCCAAGACACTCTTATGGCCTTGATGTGAACTGTGCATTGCAGGATACCATATGTGGCTTGACGCACCTGTATAGTGACTAGTGGATTTGTTGTGATTGCAGTATCTGAAGGATAAATGGTATAATGGTATAAGAACAATATGCTACCAAAGTACATCATTAGAACATGAAACTAACTTTAATTATTTAAGAGCTTCAAATCGATGTTTATTTAATGGCCAGCCAACTATGACAATTGAAAACATTACACATAACTTAAAATTATTATATCATGTCGTTTCATGAAATAATAGATGTGAAAAAATGGCATATTTTGAAACTGTATCAAACTGCAGTCGTAGACTGTTGGGTTGAAGAATATTACTCTTATTTCAAGTTAGTTTTTAGAAATCCAAATAGGTTTCGTAACATATTATTTTGTAGCAAATCAAGCGCTTGTATAGGAGGAGTTGTAATACAAAACTTTGAAAATTAATACCTGTAATAAAACATGTTGGAGAAGAGCAGAAATTATACAGATTGGGAAAAAAGAAATCTACAAGAAGCAATTTAATGTTTATAGGAAATGCCATGAAACCTATACCTCAAAATAATAGACTTTCACTTGTAATGATTAAACAATGTAGTTAAAATTAGTTATAAGTAGGTTATATAGGGTTGTTTTTTAATCATTACTGATCAAAAGTGTAAATGATTTTTAGATTTTCTTCTAAATTACCTACCTACAACTAAAATATCAGTGTAGTTTGTCATCGGAGGTCCCTTGTTGTTAGACACTGTGCAGTATATTCTGCCAATATCTGCCGTTGAGACATTTTTGATGATCAAGGAATAATTTTCGTCAACGTCACAACTCCCATCATCGAATCTTGGACCTGATACTCTACCACCATTCCATGCTATCATGAGGCTTAGATCATCAGGATTAAGGCCCTTTCTCCAGTAGACTGCCAATGGGACTCCATAGAATCGACATGTAAGAACACCTTGTGCACCTTGAACCAGTATCTTCTTGACTTCGGTATAAATCATACCATCTGGAACTACCTGGGATGATTTTAGACCTGCATCAAACGAAAAGGAGTGACATATCCGGTCGTTGTTGATCAAATCATTTTTCATGATTTCAGAAAACAAAACGATCTCAGAGTATGATAGTTTGTTAGGTCTTGCATGCCTACAGTTGGTATCAATATTTTTCAGAGTGCATGACGAGCTAACACCTTTACTCTTCAAGTTGTGGTATATTCCCCCAAATGTCTCCGAAACATAAAAGTGTGTTCATGACTGTCTTTGAATGTGATGAGATACATTCTAAACACAGACAACACAAAAACAAAATTCACATAAAAGGTCACAATTACAGATTTGTTCACTGATTGCACTTTTTGAAATTCCTGAACAAATGGTATAGTTTATTCTAAAATAAGCCTATTACTGTGACTTAAGAACTGGGTCCCCTTGAGGACGTTAGAAATGTCTACTGAAACGCTAAGACACTAGCATGATTCACTTGGGAGAGACAGATATGTCTGTAATGGTCGGTCACGTGGGCTTTCTAACAATTGTTTTCCCAGAAGGTTTGCAAGACCGACGTTGTTTGCCTCTTATAAATGTTGGTCACTTTCACTGACGGTATACCAAAGGATCTCGATCTTATGGGCCGTCGATCTACCGGGATGAACGGGTTTACCTCAACTTTCAGGGCTTGCTACTTCAATATATTGCAGGAGTTTCGGTTTTTCCTTTGGCCCTGTCTTCATTTAAACCGAACGAAATATTGAATTAACAATAATGTTGTATAGCTTTTAATTTCTAAAAGCCATTTCATACAAATCTTGAGCAATGAAACCTAGCTATCACTTACCAGGTGACCCACAGATTACGATGAATAATCCCACAGCTAGTGCTATTTTAACCGCCATGTTGAGCAATTTGTCCACAGAGCAATTAATGATAATACCCCGCGTGGATATTTGCTCATCGGCCTTGCTTTAGGGGTGGGATGGGGAATTTCACTCCCCACGTAAAGTTCTGCCCGTGGATCCATATAAACATTTGTCGAAAAGTTCAAAATAAGGGTAGGGGGGTGGATATATTGTTTTTTTAATTGTTTATTGACATATTGGCAAAATCTGGGCCTCTTACGTAAGAGCTGCGTCTAAACGATAATTGTAGCATAAAAGTCGATTAATTATCACAATCTAATATCTAAAATCTAAAAACCTCCATTATTAATGCAAGTAGAAACAATCTTACAATGAATTGTACCTATCTATGACATTGAATTAATGGTGGGTTCCTAAGATTGAAGAAAATATGATTAATTAATGGTATCTTTTGTGTTGTTCTAAAGGGCCTGGTCCAATAACCTACACACCTCCCCTGCCCACGCAGGCATATACGCACACTCCCTTCAAACTGTTCAAACAACGCCTGTGCGCATTTCTTTACATGGAATAGATGCTTGAATTCATTCTGATGTTTACTTTAATATTTGATATCATTGAAATGTATCACTAAACCCTCGTGAGGCATGATCAAAGTCTGTATTCTGGGTCAGTGGCGTAGTTACGGGAGGGGGAGGGAATACGCACTTGCCCCGGCCTTCCACATCGAACGGCAAAAAAAAAAGAGATGAGAGCGAGGGGGGAGATGGAAGGAAAGGTAAAAAGAACGTCAGATAATATAAGGAGATTGGTTGCTTGAAGATGCTCTTCAAAGAGTCTGATATTATATGACTCAGTAACGTTGGGACAACATGATAAATCTTAAATGAAATCTGTTAAAAAACAGGTCCATTAAACTGATCGGGAAATGCTTTTGGATGATCCGATCTGCGTCCTTTATGTAGTATACAGCAGCGAAAAAAAAGAAATGGCGATAGGAATGAAAGATAGCAGACATACGGGTGAAGAAACTAAAAGAGAGCACGTTTGAATGTTTGTTACTTTAAAATGTACAAATCTTCCCACTCTAAAGGGGCAATATATATATTCCCCCGGCCTAGTCAATCTTCCCGCTCGCAGTTTGATCATCAAGTACAGCGGTTTTAAACCGGATGCCACAAAAAGATTTTGGTAACTTATATTATAAACAAAAATTTGAATAAAATCTTCTCCATGAAAGCCAAGTATAAAAAACCGCAAAATGTGTGGGGCAGATTGACCAGACAGGGAGGGAATTTACCTGTTTTCCCCTGTAGAGTGGGGAAATTTTGCATTAAAAAATGAAACGGACACACATACATATTCTCTCTGTCTCTTTTTCCGTGTCTCTTCTATATATCTTCTTCTTCAAGATAATCTGCCTCCTTCAATACTGAAGATTATTGGAGATGCCGTATACTCGGCCTGATTGGGGTGTGCAGGTGGACCATTATACCGGGGTTTCCCCCTACTCTTATACGAATAGTGCAAAGGGTTCTTAACGTGCAAGGTTGGTGACTCTCCTGAACACGGGGCCTCCATTTAACGTCCTATCCGAGGGACGGAGTGTTTTCCACTTGACATAACCTGCATCTATGAACAAGGGAAGGGGCACGTTAACACACAACGCAGACTTCAGTCATCCGCCTGGGTGGGAGTCGAACCCGGGATCTTTGGTTCGACAGGCAGACGCTTTACCGACTGAGCCAACTCGCCTTTTCTATTTCTTCTCAAGACGCAGATCGGATCACCCATGTCTTACAACAGATTTATTTTATGACTTTTGATGATGTCTCCTCGTGAATAGCAATTTCGAGCAATCTATCTCCTTACATTTTTTCACGTTCTCCTTCCTTTTCCTTCATCTCTCCCCTGGCTCTCATCACTCTTTTTTTGCAATTCGATCGGGAAAGCATGAGCCCCCCCCCCCCCCAGCTACGCATATCTTGATATGATCGGTGGCTCACGGTACATTTTCCTCCATATCAAACATGTCACGAGGAAGACGAGAGTCGATGCTGCAAATTAAAAGCTGAACAAAATCAAACAATATGCTTGCAGTGAGTATAACACCGATAATACAACATATAATGCTTATTAATCACTCATAATATAACGTCAATTTTCTGGTCAAAAAAATTGTTAAGATTCCATTTTTATACTAATTATGTTTTATTTTGCTTTTATTTATATAAATATAGTCAGACAACCCCCTCTCCCCAAAGGAAATGTTCCACTAACGCCCCTCTATTCTATAATCCTGTACGCATGTACAGTATGATTCACCACCGTTTATCATTCATATTTATTGATTTAACAAATAAGTCTAGAGTTCAGAGGTTTTCAACGAACGCAGACAAATTTTTGTCGTTGATCTTCATGATTGATAAGAGACAAATAGACTTATCATGACGAACCTCAGAATATGGAAATAATAAAAATGAATAAAATATATAGTACACAAAAGTGCGATACCAGTTTAGTTTTATGTAGGCATAGACCTACATTTACCTTTTTTCTCGCGCCATGTATAGAAATCATTTGAAGTTTGAAGTATGATTTTAATACCAAATCAATACATGGACATACGTTTTTTTGAATAGTTTTTATTTATTTATTTATTTATTTCGGTTTAAAAAGACATATAAATATACATGATTCAAAGGTCCGAGGACCAAAAACTGATCATGTTTACAAGTCATACAATCAAGCTATAGATACAGTAAATATACAATGGTGGGCCAAACAGACAGGTATGACAAGTACAAGATGGTAATAAAGATGAACAAATAATACATTTCAATCAATACAATACAAAATAAACTAAGAGAAAGTAGTGGTCAAGATAGTCAAATTAAATACTAAACTGCTATAGGGTAATGGTAGCAGATAAACATACAATAATAATGTTGAGTAACCAAACAATCGAAAAATATAGGGGAAAATTATAATTTGAAAATAGGCAACGACACAAGCCTTAACAACTAAATTAACATAATTACGTTTGAGTTGAAGGGGTTACCACACAGAAATATATATTTATAAAATTGGAACGACTTTAAAAAGCGGTTATATAATGCCATTATTAAAATATAACGTATACCAAATTTTGAATGTGTCAATTAAAATGATTCTGAGGAATAAGGAAGAGGGAGATATATATATAGAGAGAGAGAGAGAGAGAGAGAGAGAGAGAGAATCAAGGATTATTAATTGTACGAACAAGAGAAGGAACATCAGAATTTTGATACCGGTTAGTCCTGCACCTAGGAATGACCAAACCAAGATTATTACGGAGGGGGCGAAAATTCGGCAAGGAATCTTTAGATGGTTGAAGTAAGTCTCTGTGTCAGGACGTCAGGAACGCGTGGGCAAATTTAGAATTTATTTAGAAGGGAGGGTAGATTTACACTCTCTAGTCTTTCATCAAAGGTGAGAGGGGTGAAACCGAGAATGATCTTGGTCACATGCCTCTGAACTCTCTCAACTTTCTAAGACTGTTGAAAAGTGATTGAAGAAGACCAGACAGGTGATGCCTACTCCAGAATTGGACGGAAATGGAATGCGTAAATCGAAACTAGATCACTCAAGGATGCATTGTATTTCTTCAAGATGCCCAACATACACAATCGTCTCTAAGCTTTTTGAACGATATGATCAATTTGTTGACCCCACTTCATATTGCATTGCAAAGTAACTCCTAACAGCGATAGGTGTGCGACTTCCTGAAGAGCAGTATCGATGATCTTGATTTCAGGGAAAGGTGGAGGGTTTCGCCTGAAGCATATGTTAATTATCTTACATTTTGACGGCTTCGGCGTCATGTGATATGTGCTAGACCATTGGGTTAGCTGGGAGACCTGATCTTGCAATTGTGATTGCTGAGTATGTCTTCTAAAATCTGCTATAGGATTAGGTCGTCAACATATTTCTATCTATTTGGGGTGAAATCTGCAGCATCATTGATCATGATCAAAAATAGGATTTGGCCGAGCTTGGTGCCTTGTTGGACACCACATGTTATGTGTTGAACTTGAAAGATAATCCCACTAAGGTGGACAGGGTGGGATCTGTTACTCAGGAAGTTACACACAACGGAAATGATAGATTGATTGACACCCATATATCATCTTAGTTACTAAAACGGTATGGTCGATAGCATCAAACGCAAGATACAATCAACCAGGCTGATGAAGTAATGTACAGTGGAAGAGCCTCTGACACTGCCAAAATGAAGGGGGTCTATAACTATGATTGGCAATATCACGTCGAATCCACTCCACAAGAAAGTCCTCAAAGACACGAGCAAAGACTGGTGTTACAGAGATAGGACGTAATTGATCCAAAGAATTACATGGGTTTACTTTAGGAATCGGAACATTATTACCGATTTTCCAATACTCTGGAAACATACCCGATTGTAGACAGGAATTAAAAATGACAGATAATGGTATAGTCAATACAATGTAAATAAACAACTGAAGTGTTGATACCCTTGTAGCCTTGATGATTTTTGTGTGTGTTTAATAACTCAAGAATGAAAGGTGGATTGGTTGAATTGGGGCCTTTGTTGAATTCTTTTAGATTTAAGCATTTCACATTCTCAAGAAACATAAATCGGGACAGATCGATTTTCACATACAAAATAAAAACTTGGTAAGGGTATAAATAATGTAGTTGTTAACTGTACATACGTATTATTTGGTAACTGGAGCTAACATAGCCACATGCTAATCGAGAACCCGAGTAAATCTATCATTATTGCACAATTAATGCAACTACACAATGTGTACAGTAAGAGTGTTTGACATTTTAAGGAAATGTGCCGTACCACAGACGACAAAATGGGGCCGGGATGTCCACTCAATCTATGTTGCTGTTTTTTAAAAATACAGAAAGAGGATCGCAAAAACTTAAAAAAATCATCAACATCCAGCGATTTTTACGGCATCGTGCGTGAACTATTGAAATAGTATATACATGTAAATTTAGTTCAGTTTTCCGTGCCGGAATTAACACACCGTCATCGCTAAAACGGAAACAGTCATCGCCTTTTTTTTTTATATATATTCCTTCGACGGAAGTATTTTAGGGGGGTCGCGCCATCTGTGTTGGATGTGTGCAAGGGATCATTGATGATTGAAGAATAACCAATATAAAGAAGGACATAATCTGGACTAATGTACATGATGTGATATAATATCATTCTCCCTTAGCCCAGTTGTTTTTATTCTCTTATTTCGTATACATTGTACAAGACGTCCCCATGCACACATACACACACCACATCTTGTTTAGCCATGAGTACCATTTAATATCTGGACCCACTCTGAGGCACTGGTGTCGGCTATTTGTAAAACCGTATCTTTTCAAAATGGAAATATCATTAACTTTAACGAAATCATGGATAGCGAATCAATTGAATTTAAACAAAATCCAAATATATGCAAATTCATGAAAATAAGCGAGATACGCTCTTAATTTACGCCTAGATTTAATTATAACGTAATAAAAAATAATGCGATAGACTGTAGGGAAGTCGTAAAAAAAGAACTTCACAGTGGATACCTTACATGTAGATGTGTCTGCTGACAAAAGAAAAAGGATATTGAGAAAGAATTCTTTTGCCAATTTATAGTTCTTAATCTTGAATGTTTAACTTCTATCAATGCCTTAAAACCTAATGAAGTAAAAGACTACTTTCGAAAAAGGAACCAGTGATTTTATGGCTTTGGTGTCTGTTTCTATATGTCTGCTTGTGAAGTGAGGAAACAAGCACTTTTGAAGAAAAACAAAAACAATCAGTGGACTTATAATATCATATGATATTTCAGAGAATTGATTCATATTTAGATGATTAATCCTTTACCGAAGATATTAGCTATTCTGACCCAACCCTCAAAGTAGTATGAACTTGGCGCATACACACTATGAAACACACACACATGCGCACACAGCCACACACACACACCCACACACGCACGCGCGCGCACACACACACACACACGCACACACACACATACGTACCATAACTCACACAGGCGCGCACGCACATACTGTCACACATATTGTGTAACTGTTGGTAGAAATAATTTCAAATTTAAAGACTTTTTAACAACTAATAACAATAAATTCTGATTGCGAATATTCCGGAAACATTTGTCCGCATTATATAGATGTCCTGCCCTTATCCAGGACCCAATACAACCGAAGCCTTGTCGACTTGCCCATACCCCTATTTAAAGGGATACGTTTTATTTCCATGATGGTCATGATGTGGTACTGGTGAGATAATTTTCTTGACAACTGAATTTTATCATATAAACAGGCATCATACAGATTACGGAAACTACACACCTTTAACATGTTTAGAAGAAAGATTGATTTTCTTTTTTATTGCGTTTATATAAGTAACATAATGCAAAATATAATTTGTGTGCCTGTATTCTCCATTACAGAGTCAACAAGTTTGTGAATCATTCATTGTCAAAAGACGTAATATCTAAGATCATTGTCCACCATTTCAGTATATTACCTCCAGAATACACAAAGCATTCGGATCATCTTGAAACGGATAATATTCATTTACTATGCTGTTTCATCCATTATAGTTAGGTAAATAAAACGGTGTTCATTTGGGATTTAAACTTATTAAATATCATTATGATAAGCAATCCGTTTACCATGAGAGTTCTTTCATTCATAGAAATTAATTTATGATAGAAAGGGGGTGAATATAGAAGCAATTGAAATTACGATAGCGAATTATTGAAAGAATATGTTTCTTTTTCAAAACTTGGATTAAGATGCCATGTGATAATACAATTGAAAATTAAAACACAAAAATGTAGAAGAGATTACGTAATCTTAATAAGTAACGCATACAAGTCTAAAATATGTACATTAATCAACATTTCTTTGATCCCTCTATAGCGGGAATTTAGTCACAATCAAGAAGTTGATGGTACATTTACTTATTTACACCTAAGTGACAACGTCAAACCAACTCCAAACTGTCTTTGCAATCAGAGGTAATGTAATGTCTTGTTCGGTCTGGTATTAGTTTCATTGGTCTGACAAAGGTATCAAACTAACAATGCAACATGATAGAATACATCGAAATTTGAAAAGTTTTGGAACAAATGAAAATCGTACACATACACTTAAACACAAGTGATGTAAATGCAATTATATATAAAGAGGGAGAAAAGGTGAAAGTCTTTTTCGGAATACTTCGGAAAAAAGGGACAAGGTGTGAATGAATCTGTGAAAAGTCTGAAGCTTCGAATTTTTCAGAGGTTTTACGGAATCCTTTATTAATTTTCAACTTGTTTTATATATACATGTATATTGTTATAGATAAACACAGAGTATCGTTAATATTAAATGAGAACTTGTTTGGCGACATGTTAAAGAGTACTCAGATATCAACAAGAAAATTTCAGTGGTAAATTTGTAAAAGTAGCCCCTCATAAAGTATTCCGTGAAAACAAAATTCGAATAAAAATCACAAAACTTCGATCATTTTTTGTAAAATGTAGCATTTTCCAAATGTTACCAGTGAAGCGCTTTGAACAGCATTAGTGCACAATAAGCGTACGCAAAGAGGTTAATAATTAAAATTAATATTATTCACACACATTTAGGTAATTCAATGCCTTTAGTCTCTGTTTCCTATATGTGACTTATCAAATAAAAGTTACGTGGAGAAACCTAAAGGGCCAGTTAGGCAATCTACAAGACCTTCTGAGAATGTATGTAATAGAAATCAGTTAAAATTATAAGGTGTACACTTAATGTGCATTGATGCTCTACGTCGTGAACTCTTTGTAACATTTGAAAAATAGTACATCTAAAACAAAAATCACAACTCTTTAGTCTCAACTTATATCCCTGTGCAATTAACACGGAGGTTAGGTGATAATAGTAGCAAACTAACTTCGAAACTTCATTAAAGATGGTTAATTGCTTCGTGAGATATAGTCAATATCGTTGCATTTTTTAGCCTACCTCGTATAGTCCTATTGTAACAGGGAATCAGGGCGACATGTAAATTAAAGCCACGTTTGATATTTAGCTGAGACTGTATCATAGGTCACATCAAGCAAAACAAAATATAGTAATAACTAAAACAATAGTGTGATCATGAACATGATCATGATCGACACAAGACAACAGACACATGACGACAAAGTTTGGAATATTTCCCAAACCGTGCCGGCAGTAATATGTATGCTTAGTTTGTGTGGGAATTACAGCATGTATAAGCTTTAACATTCTTAATATTTACATAATGTTATGTGACGTCTCGGATTATGCAAAGCCCAGAAGATTGATCACATGGGCTCGCTTCGAATCATCGGTCATCGAGTCGGGCCGGCCTTTTGTGAAAACATACCCCGTCATTCACGAAATGTCGGGGGTAATGTTTATGATATAAACCCCTCTCATCTACAGTTGGTCTAATCCTATTTCCCGACACTTTGTGAAAACCCTACGGCAAGTCTACGAAAGGTCGCGTCCTTTACGTGCATCTTCACACGATCTTCCGCTGTATACCTTGTATACATTAAAGTGCAACGCGAAGCAATTATGGCATACTAAAATGTTGAAATACAAAAAGTGTATTCACAGAGTAAAACTATATGAGTGCGTTAGTTGTAACATAACAATATGGATTGCTATGTACTTTCAATTCCTTATGATGTTATCATTACAAAAACAAATGAACAAACAAACAAACATAAAATGAGGTGTGTACACTATATGTTACAGGTGATATAACATGGAAAAAGTCCTATAAACATATATAATGTTTCAATTAATTACTGACAAACACAATTAAGTTAGTACAATTTGCTATGGTCATTCATTAACATTCTAAAACAAATCCCTAGGACAATTACCCCCGAAGGACATTAACCCTCACTAATAAAAATTACACCCAAGGACAACCACCCCCGAGGACAATTACCTTCCCTTAGTGAGGGGTGATTGAACAAGGGTGTAATTGTCAGGGGGTAATTGTTCTTGGGGGGGGGGGGGGTATTTGTCCCGATGGGAAATGGCCGGGGTTGATTGCCTAGTGAGTAATTGTCATAGAACCGTATACTACATATACTTTTGAAAACTCCATTACTAGTAGGCCTACGTATACAGGCAAGGAGCTCTTAAGCATATGCTTTGTGATAAAGAGAAAACAGAGCTCTTAATAAGACATTGCGATGGCATATATTATGATGTGTAGCATGTATTAATGATAATCCCATTAATGTTGTATTTTTCAAAAGGAATCTCCTTTATTTTGCTAGGGGGGGGATCTCTGAATAATCAGCAAAGTGCACATTAAGACACACGTTGAATTATGAGCAATACGCACAGACCGAATTACTGTCCTCAATATCTACGACTACTACTACTACTACTACTACTACCAGCATGACTACTACTACTACTACTACTACTACTACTACTATTACTACTACTAGTACTACTACTGCTACTACTACTACTACTACTACTACTACTACTACTACTAATACTACTACTTAATCTACTACTGCTGCTCCTACTACTACTACTACTACCATACTACTACTTCTATTATTTTGACTACATCGACTATTTCTATCGTTCCTGTTATTATCCTTTATATCATCATGATAAATGTCCAAAAATACAATCAAACTACTAATGATATATCCAACCGTTAAATGATAAACAACTTCATTTTGATTCATGGATAAAGTTTGTTCGATTGATATTTACAAAACTTTCTCCATAACATATTTTACAACCTACGTTGAAGTTGTTGTTGTTCTATGATCATGATTTCACGTGCTAGGTCTAAGAAGCCATGCTCTACGAGTTTATCATTAAGATCTCTGTGTTTCTTGGCTGTTGCTTTCATCATGGGATTCACCGACTTTAAGGCCCTAATAGGACCCCTTCTGCCGAAACTCCATTCTGCCACCCAGTCATAAATCTGCTTGACGATCTCATTAAACGGTGTAGTCGTGTGCCAGTGTCGCTTTCTCCTACTTAGTAGCTCCCCAAGGCTTCTAATTTCATCTGTATTCAGTCCTCGAACCATTTCTTCAATAAATTCGAGACTTGTCTGTTCATTGATGTATTTGCCTGACGGAAAGAAGACGATAAAGGCCACAATTAGAAGGTATTTTATGTTTTATCAGTATGTTTAGGCAATGAGCAACACATTCCCTAAGCATACATGGAAGGACGTTCCTTTTAATGTAGTTAAAGCTTCTACCAACACCAACATTGAGTAGGCAAGAAAGTATTCAAGAGTGGACTAAAGCTCGCCTACTAAATGATCAGGCTGGTAAAAGTTCAATGATATGGATACTCCAATCAACTAACGTTCTTCATTATATTCCTTTTCATCATTATTTGTAACACTCATATTAATCTTATATCATGGATTCCTTGTATATTGCTATCTTCCATAATTTCAAATTATACTTTTCGATTTAATAAGCTCGTGATGTGATATTTAAAATGTGTATCCCACGATTGGCACTGAACCAGTATACTGAGCATAGTAGTGGTTCCATATATAGACATTGTATATAAATATTGATTTATTTTTAATTTTTGGTTGGGGGTCGGGAGGGGGGCTTTGTTTAGGCTGGGGGTTCTTGCATTCATGTCCTACATTTTCCACTAAAATTCATTTGTAATCAAGATATTTATGGGGGTTCGACCCTGCAACAACACCCCCTCCCTCCAGTCTGCTACGGGCTGCACTATTTCATACAGAGATAATCTCTTTATATACCTGCAATGATTTCATCTGCGAGATCAGGCATCTGGATTATCCGTATGTCATGGGCTAAAGCTGCACGAAAGTTGAAAACTGTCGAACGTGGCTTCTCTTTCCATATCTTAAACAGCTTATAGACCGTTGATTGGTGTGAGGTATCGAGACGGTCAGCTATGTCTTGATCAGTAAGCTGCAACACATCTTGAAGTTCAACGGAGATTTTGATCCCTTGACCTGGAAGCATCCAAATGAAAAATGTAGCGTGGTATTGAGTGCATTTTTAATTCATGAAATCAGTGACACAATTACGGATTCGACTATCGACCGTGCTTTTTTCATAAGGCCTTTTTTGTTGAGGACGGGGGGGGGGGGAGGTCTTGATAGGTTGCTGAGTGCCTAAAGAGCCAAAATAAAAAACACAGGTTGAAAAATTTGTTTTCAAATGTTCAATGCTTCTTTTATAGACTTGACTGGTAATATGATGAACATGGAGGAGAAAACCATATCTGATTCATCGTATCTAAGGAAATTATATTGAAGTATGGCACCAAACCATATTATATATCTTAGAAAACCTTTAGTGCTTCAACTGGCTGATTCATACCTTGCTGAACACGTCTTCCTGCGCGTTGATTGATAGCTTCTGAAATAGAACACAGCTCCCCATAGCTCATGTCGTACTCTTGAAAATCAAAACAGTAAAAAACAATGAACGGATTTCTTATTTTTTATACTTTTAACATAATATTTTTGTATTTAAACCAGGCCTTCTCAACTGGCGGCGCGCGCGCCACTCGTGGCGCTTGCGGTCAGTCAGAGTGGCGCGCGGCTGTTCACCAAAAAATAATAAAAAATAAATAAAAAATAAAAAATAAAATTCAAGAAAGAAAAAATAAAAAAAGAATATTTTAAAATAAAAAAACTAAAAAGTTGAGCCCAAAATGTAAGCAAGCCATTTTGTTTGTTTTATTTTCACTTCATTTTGACATTTTCCGTGTTTATTGCACCAAAATAACTACATATAAATTAACTTCCAGTGTAGATTTTAGCCAGGAATTGTATTAAATAATTCACATCAATATGAAATTATGATTGATGTTTTATGGAACAAAAAGGTGTTAAATTGCGACATCTGGGCCTTAAAAAAGCCCTAAAATCCACTAGCTTCCTGGGGCTTCGCCCCCTGGACCCCACCCGCTATCGGCTCGGTCGCTACGCTCCCTCGAAACACAGTCACCAAACATACAGGTTGGCACTTCAACCTCAATCAATTTTTGTTTTGGCGCTTCTAAGAAACTAGTTGAGAAGGCCTGATTTAAACGATCTAAATGAAAATTTGTGCGACAAGTTAATTGCAACTGTACTATTATCAGCAATTAATGTGGATACCAATTCATGATAAACAGTTAGTAGCCACTTTCATGCTAAATTGCTAGGTGACCTGTCTTCTCCAGACATTGGCGAAACTTTCCATTTACTTCTATCTCTGGTTTCACTAAGATCAATCAATGTTCTTGACTTTCAGATTCGATATAAATATATCCATACCAAACAATCCTGTAATAGCGACATTTGGGTAGTACTGTTCCGGTATCATACCGCAGAAGAGAGATCGTTTAGAGTCCTGTAGATGATGACCTTTCGTGGACGCATACAGTTCAGTGAGTAACTTGATGGTACCAAGTTCAAGGTGTGAAGGGTGAAACGCGGGTCGATATGTTAACAGTTTGGTGGTATTGATATCTAGCTCTTTAGCCATAGGAAGAAGATCATGCATGAGCAGATTAAAAGCCAGATCAACGAGCTCAGCTTTGTAGATGTATTGCCCTCTTAAAGTTGGCAGCAAACCTGAGGAT
The DNA here is from genome assembly GCA_035222895.1 of Strongylocentrotus droebachiensis. NCBI lineage: Eukaryota > Metazoa > Echinodermata > Echinoidea > Camarodonta > Strongylocentrotidae > Strongylocentrotus > Strongylocentrotus droebachiensis. Next base: position 19,053 of record JAVYIG010005985.1, on the reverse strand, counting down.
TATAAACAGACAACATGTTTATGATTAGGACTATAAACAGGGGATATCAGGCCACGAATATTATGTTCCAAACATTTTCTTACTAGTGTTTTTTTTACAGTTTAACCTGAAGACGTATTTATAAACCAGACCGTTAATGAAATGATATTCTATATGTATTGACATGAAAACAAATAAATTAGCACAGCCATAAAATTGCGGGCAATACTAATTTAGATTAGTATCACATTGACGCGAATCTATACATTTTGTATAGATTGTCATTTATAATTATGAAGCAACATACACGAGACAATGCGACTGTGTCTCCTATATGCCTTAACTGCATGTTTCAGTCCGCAAAAGCCGACAAAGTGCCTTATTATTGCTCTTATTCTTATTCGTGGCATTTCTAGTGCTCATAAAGGACCTAAAAATTGCTATGAAGGTAAATTTAGGCCCCAAAATGTGTGAAATTTAGCCAATACGATCGTACCAATTCAGTTTCACTTTAAAAGATACGGTGACCGTTAATTAATTAATAACAACAATACATGGCCAGCTATTTGTGTGCATTATAAAAATCACGAAAAAGCCAACACAAATCAAACATTTGTGGGGCACTTCACATACTATAGTCTTTAAAGGATATTGTAGCTGTCTCTGAACCGATTTTGATCAAACAAAGATCATTTTGTCATTTAAATTGTACGATCTTTCAAAATTGAAAGTCAGTTTTTCATTATCTCACAAACAAAAATTGTGTAGCGCCCACTGCAACAAAACTATCCCTTTAAGTAAAAGAAATGGATGAAATAATTCTTGAAATATCACGGTGAAAACAAAAAGCCTAAAATTATACGTCAACTATGACTATGATATTTGACCTTTGATCGGGTTATTAAAAAAATCTAAACAGATCTCCTTCCTATGGCGATACATAGTGTCAACAAGTTTGAAGTTTATACCTCAAGTAGTTCTTAAAATATATTGCGATAACAGGACCAATACCTGAAATTTAAGAGATTGACCCCTATGACAATTGTTTTTAGAATTACCTACCCCATAATATAATAAGATTGTTTACTTTGACCTGACGATACGCACTATCACCAAGTTTAAAATTCACACCTTTGTGGTTTACGAGTTATCGGGATAACGAGACTAGTGCACTCTAAAAATGGATCTACCGAACATATAGGTGACCTTACCCCCCAACGGAGAAAAATGTCAAATTTTCAAATCTCGAGACCCCCCCCCCCCCCTAAAAAAAAAAAAAAAAAAAAATCTTACCTTTTATTCGCCTTTTATGTTTTGAAATAAGTGTAATATTATCACTGAATGACATTATGGTTTCAGACCTGGGCATTGTACATATAATGTTATTATGCATTTTATTTAGAATGTTTTGAAATCTTGTGAACATAATAATATCTTAAAGGCATCGTTTAACCAATGTTAAATCTGAGATGCATGGTCTTACGTGTTATCAACGTCGGTGTTATGGGGCAATATTAAATCCTACACAAATTGCGCTTCAAAATGATCACGAAGTGCCTCAATAAAGTAAAATATTTGAGTGACCATTGTAACCATACTCATTTTCCCAATGGACCGTAGTGTTATAAAAACCGTTAGAAAACGAATTTTTAAATTCCGATTTCCAATCATAAATATCTTGATAATCAAAAAGGCGATCGGCTTGTAAAATTCACGGGGCTCGTGACTGACTTATAGGTTTATAATCATCATTACAGCATTAGCTAAATTCAGGATATTGTTTCAGAATCTGAGACAAATATGCCCAATCCCTTTAATAGGGCTTTTATAGATCAAAGTAAATAATTCGATAAATTAGACCACACCATTTTATTGAAAAATGTTATATTCTTATCCTATTCGTGGAGCTACTTTAGAATGGTTTGAAAGTTATTTAGAAAATAGAACCCAATTTGTACAAATAAATAAAGATAAGTCTAATACCGAAATACTTAGATGTAGAGTTCCTCACGGATCCATCCTTTGAACCTGTTTCATTTATTATTTATGTTAATGACATGTGCAATGTTTCTGATAAAATGAAGTTTTTTTATTTGCTGATGACACAAGCGCTTTTATGTCTCATTGTGATGTCCAGGTTTAACGAGATGTTTTTAAGCAAGAAATTTTGAAACTTTCGAATTGTTGTTTGTATAATAAGTTGGGTTTTAGATTATGATTAAGTATTTGGTTTTTAGAAATAAAAATATTGATTTTCACGACATTCATTTACGAGTAAATAAACATAAATTTGAACGTGTACATAATCTAAAGTTTTTAGGTACTGTAATTAATCATAAACTGAAGTGGTATGAGCATACACATGTGATGTGTAATAAAATAGCAAAAAATGTTGATAGTTGATATGAAGTTCCTTTTTATCCCTCAAACAAATTAATATTAATAACACCATATTTTAATTACTGTATAGTTACATGGGCAAATTTTTATAAAAATGATATGTTAAGGTTACTTAAGCATCAAAGGAAAGCAATACGCACTATAGCTCATCGTCAATATTATGCTCGCTGTTATCCTTTATTTTGTAAACTTTGAATGTTAATTGTAATCGATATGCGTTATTTTTATATTGCATTTTTCATGTTTGTTATGTTCTAATAGTCACTTGCCTACTTTTATATCAACGTGTTTTAACTTCAGTTGTGACGAGCATAATTTTAAAACTAGAAATGCCCTAAATTATCACCTCCCCAAAATAAGAACGACATGTATGAAAAATTCACTATTTTTTTAAAGGACCATCGGTTTGGAATAGTATGCGTCAGGAAATTAAAAAATATGTGTAGATCCATTTGGTAAGAAAATACCTCCGAGGTTGTTCGATTCCAAGACTGAAGAAAGTTGCTTGAATTTTTCCGCTGAAGATGTAACTGTCGCCTTGTCTCTCCATTCACATAGACTGTCAAACCTTCTCCCTTCATATTTAGCATCTTTATATCGGTTGGGAATTTCTAGTTTCTTGTAGATTTCCTTCATTGATTCTTGGGTAAGATGACTTGAGATCGATTTGAGTTCCTCATTAGACGGCCAGATGTTTTCTAAGACAGGGCATAACCATTGTTATTTGAAAAACGTAAAAATTATACATGAGACTGTTGAATTAGAACATCGAACACTCAACTTTAGTAAAAAGATATGTGTATTAAAACCAGATGTTCGATTTCAAAACAATATTATAAGGGCACTTTATCAGGGGCGTAGCGCTCTGGGCAAACAACGCAACTGTGGTATGTTATGATGCCACATCTGTAACAACAAATTTCAAACAATTATAAATGTAGACTCATAGTCGCAGACAAAAAATACAATGACAACTATTTACACTAACGTAAACTTTGGTAATAAGTGGGGATGAAATATCTTTGATTATTTATATTATTTACAGACGGTAATCAATTTTTAATCAGATGGAAAATACCATGTTTTTTTTTGTTATAGACATTCCAAGAAAATAATTAAAAAAATAAAGGATCACGTAGTTTCGAAACGTCATTAAATGCTGCTACAATTAATGACCTATAATAATATAATATAAAGAGGGGGCACTTTAAATTTACGAATTAGGAAGATATGGAAAGGAGAAACGTGCATCGCTCTATCCGCGCAGATTAGATTCAAGAACGTGATTTCCTTGCTGAAATACCGGATCACCACTGACTCGGATGCCATCTCTCTCTCCCCCCCCCCCCTCCCAACGACGTCAATGTTCAGATACGCCAATAATGAAGAGACATTAAAGCTAAATAGACGGTAGGCCAGGCAATGCCAAATAGGCCGATTGTTCTTTACGGGAGAGGGGGAGTCGGACATTTGATAGTGTTCTTCAGCTCCACTCTCTACTGGCAACATTATTTATCGTAACTATTATTAGTGTTACCTTTCTTATATGCGTCAGAGGAGGCACTTCGAATCGCCCTAAGGTATTGATCATATGTAAATGTCTGTCTTTGCTGCCAATCAGTGAGCATCTGGTGACTGTCGAAGAGGGCCGTTCTGTTTTCACGTATTATTGTTTGAAACTTAACAGATTCTGTTCCGGTAGCTTTACAAATCCTAAGGTGTTGATTCAGCAATACGCGCCCCAAGCGTCGTTCAATGTCTTTCCATTCCTCTTCAGTTAGGTTTGTCACAACGGAATCTGAAATTCAATGTGAAAAATGATTGAAAATCGGTGTTCCAAATGATTTACATCATTTGTTTAGCATCGTTGACATAAATACCAAGATACATTTTATTGATTGATTAAAGAGATGTTTTCCCAGAATAGATGTTCTTAAAGATTACATTGGTGTTTAATAACAACAATTGCTTTAACATTCACATTACATGGAATATAAAGTCCTTAAAAACCCTGTAAAATAGATGATATCATTCTTTCAAACAAACTTTGGTTGAAAATGTATAATAGCCGAGGAAGGATGAAAGGAAGATGAGAACTTTGTAATCGTAATTGAAACACGTTTTTTTTTAAAGATTTGCATTGTATTTATCCTGTGAAATTTCGTTTAATTTGATGGTAGTTTGCCTGTCCAAATGGCCCATCTCTCCACCCAGTTGTGTACCAGTGATTTATTCCTTGAAATGCAATGTGAGTTCTTTACGCATGCCAGATCCAAAGCCAGGGTGATAACATCCAAACTTCTTTGGAAGTGCTAAACACAGATACAAGAGCTGTTATTATTATTTAATTTATTATGATCTATATCATCAACACTTTCTTTATCCATTCCCCCGAAATGCGATTCATTCACGATAGCTCAGGATTAGCTTACAGTCATACGTAAATCATGAGTTTTGTTAATTTGTGTGTAACTTTACCTCCCGGTTCCTGGTGTGAATAACTTCGTGGGACGAAAGAATAGTTAACAGGTAGGACGGTAGGGTAGCTAACTGGAAGAAAAAAATATACGTGTATATTGTACATTAGGACAGTGTAATGTAATGTCAGCACTTGGTGCATTTTGAAACAATTTTCACGCATCAAAATATGCACAATTGCACCTTTGTTGTTATCTTACATTGCTAGTTATCAACAGTTATCAACAAAAATGAGAAGCGATTTGTTGGTGTTTCACAAAGCTTTAAAATGTGTCTTTTTATTTTCCAATTTCTTGCATTTTTTACCATTAAACGTATCATGCTACCTAATCACTTACATTGTTTTTTTCTCCAAATGCAATAGGCCACTGAAAAGATGAGTACCAATGCAGCACACACTGAACAAATCAAAAGATAAGAAAATAACAATGAGTATCAAATAACTATTGTAATAAGGTCACATGATATAAAGCGCTTAAGATATCGCAATGACCTTCTGGTCATAATCCTTGATAACAGACAAAAGACTTGTTCATTAAAATCTTAATAAAGTAATGTTAATTCATCAAAATCTGATTCTATAAACTGATCACTCTGTTAGCATTTCTAAAGTAAAATTGAAAAGAAGATTTAAAAACGAATTTTCGTTTATCAGTGTATGTACACATGTTAAAGATGTTTTTATCTGGTAGGCAAAATCATGTAGCCCTTGTAGGATGCCATGGTACAAGAGTTGTATACATTGTTTATATGTATACATGATTAGTTAGTTTGCTTTTATATAATAAACATATGGTATGCCATCTTGATATTTTGTCGAATTCCTGGGTATCATTTTCTCTATTGGAATGTTCTTAAATCCCCTTTTAAGTGTTGGGAGCCCCAGACTGACCAAAACTTTGATGGAAAAAGGTTGGGTGACATCTAAAAATAAGTTTATTTCCTGTTCATGTGCAGGGTTGCGAAATTGTATCAAAGTGTGAAAAAAGACGTCATTTAAGACACGCTTCTGGAAAGATTCTCCCCCAAAAATGTGTGTGAAGACAAATATTGAAAATAGAATACATTTGGGTTTTCTGTATTACGCAGAAAACCTAAATGTTGTATTCATTCAGCGATATTTGACTTTAAGCACATTTTTTTGACAATCTTTGCTGAATTGTGTCTTATGTGACATTTTCTTTCACATTATGATTTAATTTAAGTGAAACTTTGCCAAAACATTTGTTGAGCTCCCAAAACTTTAGAGCGCTTTAAGCTTCGCTCTGGACTGCTTTTCATCTTCCGGATAGTTTCCTCCAGGCCCGTATCAAGGTTACTGGTTTCTGAATTAGCCTGTTCCCAATGGCTTCATGTTTACACGTTACATATACATTTTGATTATTTCCTTGATTTCTCCAATTTGTCTACTAATTGATGTAACTTACAAACTAAGACTATCACCAGAGTTGATTTCACCGTTTCTTTGCCATGGAGTATGACAGATGTGGATTTATTTTCGTTAGTTCCTGGAGTATTGGAAGCCACACATGTATACAGTTCTTTGTTACCACCGGTTGCAATAGTAATGGTTTTGTTTTTCGTCCCGTCTGTGTTATTCCATTCTCTTGTATCTGATGGCTCAAGTACACTGGATCCATATAGAAAGACAAGATTGATAGAGGGGTAGTACTTCACCGCTTGGCATGTTAGAGTCATTCCTGATTTTACGACGAGGGTGCAGTTGTTTGAGTCGTATTGGTTAGCATTTAGACATTCCTGGATGGTTGGAAATGGTTCCAGAGGCTGGGCTAAGTTTGAAATATAAACAAACAAACAATGGTTTGTCACATTGTCCTTTAACATTTCCTGTCAAGTAATAAACTAACGAATCAATGAAGTAAATTATCAATGAACGTTGTAATAAGTTAAATGGAGGTTTTTAGGGTTTAGTGTAAATGAACTTGAAAGAGATCCCTCCCCTATTCGCTGATATCGACAACCCACAATTGGTGCTATATGTAAACAATTGTCAGTTTTAAATAAATATAGTTGATATACTAATGATAATACATAATACATGGTCTACTTTAGATAACAGTCTCAAACAATCTGCATCATTACGACAATTTAAGTATAAATATAAACAATATCTCTGCAATTCTAAATAGTCATATCAATTTAAAAACAATTACATGTATTATTATGTTTCAAATCGCAATTATGTTATCATCGGGTCAATTTAATCTAATTATAAATCCAGACATTTTGAAGGGAGAGTCCACCCTGAGGATGGGTTTACTCCGCCTTTACTTGGCCACACATTACTTACCTTTTTATGTTTTAATGTTTATATTTTGTTAACTGATGTAGTTTTTCATTGTTCTTTTATGCTTATGTATCTGTTTTCACTTGCTCTATATGTCAAATGTGTACAATGTAATATGTTACCTTGTATATATTTTATTGGTTTTTAATGTGGAAAATAAATGAAATGAAAAATGAAATGAAATATAATAATAAAGGTAGATATTTAAAACCGATTACGGATGAATTCCCTGAACAAAACTAACAACTCTGATTATTTATTTTTTCTTCTCTTATGGCTAATCAAAGAACATTTAATATTAAAATTTGTACCCTAATTCTTACCATTCATTTTACCATTCTTGTGTTTCAATTGCTATTCGGCAGGTGATAAATACTTACCAATCACATTGACAAATGTGTGACTTCTAAAGGATATCCCAGTATCATCGGTCACCTCACAAACATATATACCTTCGTGGTGGACCTGTACCTCTCTGATGACCAGCGAGTAATCTTGGGTGATGTTGTACGTGCCCTTTTCAAATCCAGTGCCACTACGTTCAGCAACATTGTTGTTGTTTTCAATTACAACCAGGCTTTCATTTGCTGACGAGAGAGATCCCTTCTTCCAAGAGACTCTTCTGGCCTTGATTCGAACAGTGCATTGCAGGATACCATATGTAGCTTGACGCAGCTGTAGAGTGGCTTGTGGATTAGTTGTGATTACAGTATCTGAAGTAAACAACGATAATAGCCACTTCAAAATGTAGAAAAAATGCTACTACCGATCATTAATAAAATACGTATGAAACTGACTTTACCCATAATCACGATAATTTAGAAGTAGCCATTTAAAAGCTTTATATTTATTTGATGTCTAGCTAGCTATAATAACTGTTATATTAGATAGCCTTGGTTTTTTTTTTTTTTGGGGGGGGGGGGGGGTTCATTTTTTTTTGCCCGAATTTAAAAAAAAAAAAATTGTGCAAAAAAAAAAAAAAAATTATGGAAAAATAATCTGTTGAGATAATTCAAGGGAGAAAGAAAAAACCTTAAAAAAAATATATATATTTATAAAAAAAAATTGATAATTTTTTTTTTTTTATTTTTTTTTAATTTTTTTTTAAATTACCCCCAAAAAAGCGTTTTTCGGGAAAAAAAAAATTTAAAAAAAAAAATTTACCCCAAAAAAAGCATTTTTCGGGAAAAAAAGAAAAAGAGATAGTGGAAAAATAAATTTCAAGGGGAAAAAAAATTCATGAAAAATATATATATATTTTTAATCAATGCATGTCGCCCTCTTGAGGACTGTATGTCACCAATTACACACATTACACCGTTACCGAGGGTCATTTAATTTTTTCAATATTTTTTTTTCATGAATTTTTTTTTCCCTTGAAATTATTTTTTCCACATTTTCTTTTTTTCCTAAAAAATGCTTTTTTGGGTAATTTTTTTTTTTTACCGAAAAATGCTTTTTATAATTTTTTTTTTTTTTTTTTTTTTATTAAGTCTTTTTTTCTTTCTTGAACTATTTTGACAGATTATTTTTCCGTAATTTCCGAGAAAAAAAATTTCGGGCAAATTTTTTTTTTGACCCCCCCCCCCCCCCCCCCCCACAAAAAAAGGGATATCTAATATAACAGTTATTGACTGGCAGGGGGTATATAACATTCTTTGGACCTGAAGGGAGTTATATTTCCCCTCGTGACCACATTTTCCCTCAGCGCTGCGCGCTTCGGGAAAATATAACCACTTGGGAAATATAACTCCCTTCAGCGGTCCAAATAATAGTATATTACACCCCCTGCCAGTCAATAACTGTATAATATTCCACAACGTTAGTTAAATTAGGGATATATCCGTGTCGTTTCAAGAATGTATTAGATGTCCAAAAGGCATATTTTGAAACTGTACAAAACTGCAGTTTGTAGACTGTAAGGTTTAAAGGTAATACAAAGATTTGGTATGGGGTCGTGAATTTGGTTCAAATGAACATATTAGAAGCATATGTGACCCTACAATATTCAGTGATCGTTGTCGCGGTTGTAATCGATTCTAAAGTTATGAAATTATAAATAATAAACTCTTCATGTTGTATAGCTCCCTCTCAAGGTCAAGATATTAATTATGCTATAAAACAATGTTTCTTGACTTATATCGACCGATTAACTATTCCCGTTTGGAAATTATATATCACAACTACATATTCTGAAATGTTCATGGTCGCAGCTACCATTGTACGGCCGTACGGCACTATTTGAAATTCATCAGAATTTACCGGGAGCACCGGTAAATTTTTATATTAAATTTTTCTCGAAAGCAGAAGTGTTTGAGGGGTTAAATTTTCGAGTGCTTATATTACATCCACAGGGGTATCCAAATATATAAAATTGAAAAGAATCACCACCACCCAATTTTCGAAAATTCCCAAAACTTTGTATTACCTTTAAAGGTGAAATTCAAAGATAATCACAAATATGTCAACTACTGTATCACTAAAAACTGGTAAGCTAACAGATGGCCATCGTACAAGTTTTAGGTCAAATACATATCGGGTGATTTATAAAAATAAAAATACAACCCGACCTTCATAGCAGCTGGGATATACAAGAGATTCACCGGAAAATAACGATGTTTTAATGACGTCACTATATGGACCAAATCTGCCCAAGCAGACGACATCCCATAAAGAATGAACATAATTGTAAAGCTATTGTTTGTCAAATTATAATGAGTTTAGTGTATATAAATGTAATGGCATGTCAAACCATTCAAAAGGGGATATGACCCGATTCTGATAACTAAAATCTTTTGCTTGTAAATACACAGGGTAGGGGTTAATTAACAATCAAAGAAACCAGACTTTCAAATTGAAAAACCCCTGGAATGATATTAAGGACGGCATTTGTTCCCTCTTGAAACGGTGTGTGCGGCTAAATATACAACAGCGTCTTATTTTGTTTACTAGCGACAGATAAGATGAAAACACAGGCACTAAAAATGTGTGAGATGTCATGGGACATCGTCTGCTTGTGCAAATCATGTCCATACTGTGATCTCACACATCTCAGCAACGTTCGGAGAGCTCTTCAGGTGCTATGCCGGGGCTGTATTTAAGCGTTTTGTAATTTATAATAATCATTACTTCAAATGTTTCCAAGCATTGAATTTGTATAACCTTGTCGAATCAAAGTTTCAACTTTGCAATAATGAAAATAAAGTTAGTTTTTAAAATCAATTAATATCTACTTTAAGAATGTCAAACTTATTTCAAGTTATTTAAAAAAAAAAAAAATCAAAATAGTTTGTGTAACATATTGTTTTGTATCAAATCACAAGCTCAGTATATAGGAGGAGTCGCTTTATGTGAAAGATGTTGTAGAAGAAAAGGGGTGATGGAAAAGCTTTGTCAAGGAGCTGTAACAAACAATGTTTAAGCGAAGAGTAGGAATATACAGATTGGGAAAAGGGAAATCAGCAGGTTTCGATACCATACATGTTGTTTAGGAAATGCCATGAAGCCTATATACCTCAAAAAAGTAGACTTCCAGTCGTACAGATTTACAATGTATTTAACATTAGTTTGAAGGAGGTTATATATTTTTGTTTAATCACTACTGATCAAAAGTGTAAATTATGGTTAAATTTAACACTGGTAGGCCTACAATAATTATAAAATAATACATTTTCATCTAAATAACCTACCTACAACTAAAATATCAGTGTAGTTTTTCATCAGAGGTCCCTTGTAGTTATTAACTATGCAGTATGTTCTTCCAGCATCTGCCATTGAGACATTGTTGATGATCAAGGAATACTTTTCGTCAACGTCACAACTTCCATCATCGTATCTTGGACCTGATAGTTCACCATCCTTCCATACTACCATGGGGCTTAGATCGTCAGGGGTCAGACCTTTTTTCCAGTAGATTTCAAATGGTTTTCCGTAAAAGCGACATGTGAGAATCCCTTGCACTCCTCTGATCAGTGTCTTCTGGACTTCGGTGTAAACCACACCATCTGGAACTACCTGGGATGATGTAAGACCTGCATCAAACAAAAATAGTAACATATCCGGTCGTTGTGGATCAAATCCCTTTTTCATGATTTCATAAAACAACAACATGTCACAGTATGATGAATCTTTAGGCCTTGTCTGTAGTATTATTATTAATAATAATAATAATAGTTTAGTTCTTGTATAGCGCACAATATGTTATGAAAAAACATCTCTATGCGCTTCCAAAGAGCTTTGGAGATTATTACCATAGCTTTAGCTCCGACAGCCTTATCAGCGCACAGTGCATTTCAAGAAATAATCATACCAGGTACCCATTTACCTCACCTGGGTTGAGTGTGACACTTGTAGATCAATGTCTTGTCGAAGGACATTAGTGCCGCGGCGGAACTCGAACCGCGGACCTTGTGATCGACAGTCCTGTGACATATCCACTCGACCACAACACGTCTCTTTAGTGAGTATTTCATATATTTTAGAGTGCAAGACGAGTTTACATCTCTACTCTTCGAGTTGTGATGTATTCCCCCCACACCTCTCCCAAACAAATACATGTGTTCATGCCTCACTTTGTATATGCATGATCAGATAAATCCGTATAAAAAACATACAAAACAAGCAAACGGAATTAACATAAAATGCCTAATCACAAATTTGTTCACTGATTGCACTTTTTTTGACATTCTTCAACAGTTGGTAAAGTTTAATTTGAAGTGAGCCTATAACTGTGACTTCAGAACGAAGTCTCCTTGAGAACTTTTGAATTGCCTACTAAAAACGCTAAGACACTACATGATAAATTTGGGAGAAAGCTAATGAGTTAACAAAAAACGGCAAGGGAAAAGCAAGTTTGCCCGAATAAAGCCTTTGAGACAGACGACATACGGGCGCCATACGCGACCAACAGCACACGGTCTGTCAAACCTCCTTAATATTAAATTGTCCGAAGACCCAAAGAGACCAATATGTCTGTTATGGTCGATGACGTGGGCTTTCCAACAACTTATTTGTTCAGAAGCATCGCAAAACCAGCCTAGTCGGCCTCTTGGAAATGTTGGTCACTTTCACTGACGGTATACCAAAGGATCTCGATCTTATGGGCTGTTGATCTACCGGGATGACCGGGTTTATCTCTACTCTCAGAGTGTGCTACTTCAATATATAGCAGGAGTTGTAGTTTTTCCTTTGGCCCTGTCTTCATTTAAACCGAACGAATTATTGAATTAACAATAAAGTTGTATAGATTTTAATTTCCAAAAGCCATTTCATACAAAATACAAAAACCTAGCTATCACTTACCAGGTGCCACACAGATAACGATGAATAATTCGACAACCAGTGCTATTTTAACCGCCATTTTTAGCAATTTGTCTATAGAACAATAAATGATACTAACTCGCGTCGATATTTGCTCAGCGGCGTCGCTTTTAAGTACTGTGGGGTAGGATAGGGAATATCACACCCCTCGTAAAGTCCATATAAACATTCGTCGGAAAGTTGAAATAAGGGGGGGGGGAGGGTATACTGCTTTTTAAATTTGTTTACTGACACATTGGCGAATCCGTGACTCTTAAGAAAGAGGCTGGGTTTAAACGATAATTGTAGTATAAAAATCGATTCACTGTCAATCATAAGAATACAATGTCTAAAATCTAAAAATCCCCAATAGTGATGCCATTAAAAACAATATTGGACCTATCTGTGACACTGAAATAAGCGTAAGTTAATAAGATAAAAATGATTTATTGACGGTATCTCTTTTATATTTTACAGGGCCTTTGGGGGTGTTTAACAAATATCCTAAGTCAAATTTAACTTAAGTTGGACTTAACAATTATGAAAAGCCGTTAGAATCCATGAAATGTTTTGTAAAAGTTATTTTTAAAGGTATAACATGGTGATTCAATTCATTCATGATTTCTATTACCAAGGAGATTTCAGGGTCTTGATGTGGAAATTATAAGAAGTCAAAAATATTTGAATTTTCACTATTTAATATATTTTATTTTAAGGCTACAAATAGCTCTCCATAATTTTTAAGTCCAACCTAGAGTTAAGTTCAACTTAAAATCTTTGTGAAACATCCCCCTGGGCAAATAGCCTTTACACCTCCCCTGCCCACACAGACATACGTACACCCCTACAAACTGTTCAGAAACGCCTCTATTTATGACTATACCTGGCATAAAATTGCTTGATTTCAGTCTGATGTTTACTTATATATATTTGATATCATAAAAATGTATCATTAATACCACGTGAGGCATGATCAAAGTCCGTAATCTGACCCAGTGACGTAGCTATGGAAGAAGGGACACAGAGACAAGGGCTCCCCCCCAAAAAAAAGTCAAAACGACGCTCTTTAACGATTAATATATTATTTGACTCGGTACCGTTGGGACAACATGATGAATCTTAAATAAAATCTGTTGTACGAGGTCCATTAAACGATTATCAAAAAATGCTAAGGGATGATCCGCTCTGCGTCCTTGATGTATCGTACATCAGGGAATAAATGGAATGGAGATAGGGGTGAAAGCTGGAAAGAGACTGAATAAGAGTATGCATGTATGTCTGGTTACTCTAAAATGTAAAATCTTCCCACTCTAAAGGGGCAAGGGATATATTCCCCGTCTCAGTCAATCTTCCCCCTCATAGTTTGACCATGAAGTAAAGCGTTTTTCAACATGGCGCCGCGAAATTATTTTAGGTACTTTTATTTAAATATTGTTTTGGAATAACGTCATTTCCATGAAAACCGAGTATCAAAAACTACAAGATGCCAAATTATTTATGACTATGGGGTATTTTGATGAGGAAATACCATTTCAGAAATAGTAAAAGTGTATTATTCCTCGCTCGCAAAATTTAAAAACAGGATAGTTTTAGACAGTGAGGTCAATGCATATCCCCATGTAATGACGACATGACGATATTCGGGCACCTCGTCGCCCGAATATTGTTATGATTCTAGCAGCACATGTGTTCATGCCTCACTTTGTATATGCATGATCAGATAAATCCGTATAAAAACATACAAAACAAGCAAACGGAATTAACATAAAAGGCCTGATCACAAATGTGTTCACTGATTGCACTTTTTTTGACATTCTTGAACAGTTGGTAAAGTTTAATTTAAAGTGAGCCTATAACTGTGACTTTAGAACGAAGTTTTGAATTGCCTACTAAAAACGCTAAAACACTACATGATAAATTTGGGAGAAAGTTAATGAGTTAAAAAAAAATGGCAAGGGAAAAGCAAGTTTGCCCGAATAAAGCCTTTGAGACAGACGACATACGGGAGCCATACGCGACCAACAGCCCACGGTCTGTCAAACCTCCTGAATATTTAAAATGTCCGAAGACCCAAAGAGACCAATATGTCTGTTATGGTCGATGACGTGGGCTTTCCAACAACTTATTTGTTCAGAAGCATCGCAAGACCAGCCTAGTCGGCCTCTTGGAAATGTTGGTCACTTTCACTGACGGTATACCAAAGGATCTCGATCTTATGGGCTGTTGATCTACCGGGATGACCGGGTTTACCTCTACTCTCAGAGTGTGCTACTTCAATATATAGCAGGAGTTGTAGTTTTTCCTTTGGCCCTGTCTTCATTTAAACCGAACGAATTATTGAATTAACAATAAAGTTGTATAGATTTTAATTTCCAAAAGCCATTTCATACAAAATACAAAAACCTAGCTATCACTTACCAGGTGCCACACAGATAACGATGAATAATTCCACAACCAGTGCTATTTTAACCGCCATTTTTAGCAATTTGTCTATAGAACAATAAATGATACTAACTCGCGTCGATATTTGCTCAGCGGCGTCGCTTTTAAGTACTGTGGGGTAGGATAGGGAATATCACACCCCTCGTAAAGTCCATATAAACATTCGTCGGAAAGTTGAAATGAGGGGGGGGGGGGGAGGGTATACTGCTTTTTAAATTTGTTTACTGACACATTGGCGAATCCGTGACTCTTAAGAAAGAGGCTGGGTTTAAACGATAATTGTAGTATAAAAATCGATTTACTGTCAATCATAAGAATACAATGTCTAAAATCTAAAAATCCCCAATAGTGATGCCATTAAAAACAATATTGGACCTATCTGTGACACTGAAATAAGCGTAAGTTAATAAGATAAAAAGGAAAAATGATTTATTGACGGTATCTCTTTTATATTTTACAGGGCCCTGGGGGGGGGGGGGGTTAACAAATATCCTAAGTCAAATTTAACTCTAAGTTGGACTTAACAATTATGAAAAGCCGTTAGAATCTATGGAAATGTTTTGTAAAAGTTATTTTTAAAGGTATAACATGGTGATTCAATTCATTCATGATTTCTATTACCAAGGAGATTTCAGGGTCTTGATGTGGAAATTATAAGAAGTCAAAAATATTTGAATTTTCACTATTTAATATATTTTATTTTAAGGCTACAAATAGCTCTCCATAATTTTTAAGTCCAACCTAGAGTTAAGTTCAACTTAAAATCTTTGTGAAACATCCCCCTGGGCAAATAGCCTATACACCTCCCCTGCCCACACAGACATACGTACACCCCTACAAACTGTTCAGAAACGCCTCTGTTTATGACTATACCTGGCATAAAATTGCTTGATTTTAGTCTGATGTTTACTTATATATATTTGATATCATAAAAATATATCATTAATACCACGTGAGGCATGATCAAAGTCCGTAATCTGACCCAGTGACGTAGCTATGGAAGAAGGGACACAGAGACAAGGGCCCCCCCAAAAAAAAGGTCAAAACGACGCTCTTTAACGATTAATATATTATTTGACTCGGTACCGTTGGGACAACATGATAAATCTTAAATAAAATCTGTTGTACGAGGTCCATTAAACGATTATCAAAAAATGCTAAGGGATGATCCGCTCTGCGTCCTTGATGTATCGTACATCAGGGAAATAAATGGAATGGAGATAGGGTGAAAGCTGGAAAGAGACTGAATAAGAGTATGCATGTATGTCTGGTTACTTTAAAATGTAAAATCTTCCCACTCTAAAGGGGCAAGGGATATATTCCCCGTCTCAGTCAATCTTCCCCCTCATAGTTTGACCATGAAGTTAAGCGTTTTTCAACATGGCGCCGCGAAATTATTTTAGGTACTTTTATTTAAATATTGTTTTGGAATAACGTCATTTCCATGAAAACCGAGTATCAAAAACTACAAGATGCCAAATTATTTATGACTATGGGGTATTTTGATGAGGAAATACCATTTCAGAAATAGTAAAAGTGTATTATTCCTCGCTCGCAAAATTTAAAAACAGGATAGTTTTAGACAGTGAGGTCCATGCATATCCCCATGTAATGGCGACATGACGATATTCGGGCACCTCGTCGCCCGAATATTGTTATGATTCTAGCAGCACATGTGTTCATGCCTCACTTTGTATATGCATGATCAGTTAAATCCGTATAAAAACATACAAAACAAGCAAACGGAATTAACATAAAAAGGCCTGATCACAAATGTGTTCACTTGATTGCACTTTTTTTGACATTCTTGAACAGTTGGTAAAGTTTAATTTAAGTGAGCCTATAACTGTGACTTTAGAACGAAGTTTTGAATTGCCTACTAAAAACGCTAAAACACTCCATGATAAATTGGGAGAAAGTTAATGAGTTAAAAAAAATGGCAAGGGAAAAGCAAGTTTGCCCGAATAAAGTTTTTGAGACAGACGACATACGGGCGCCATACGCGACCAACAGCACACGGTCTGTCCAGGCGCGGATCCAGGATTTCTTAGGGGGGGGGGGGGGGGGCCCAAATTTGAAATTTTGCGAGCCAAATATTGGAACATAATGGTGATCAACAGTGAAGTAATGCGGGGGGGGGGCGAGTTCCCCCCTCTCAAGCTTTTGACGTTTCATTATATTATTAGAGAAAGAAGACGATCGTTGTACCGTTCTCGAAAATAATTCTCGTCTGAATTTAGTTTTTCCCCTACCGCGCGGAAGCGCGGAAAATTTTACGATTTATTAAATTATTAGAGAAAGAAGACGATTCGTTGTTCAGTTCTCGACTCTTAATCCTTGTCTAAATTCAGTCCCCCCCCCCCCTCCCTCTCCTGCGCGAAGCGCGGAAGCTTTTATAATTCATTAAATCATTAGAGAAAGAAAACGATTCGTTGTACAGTTCTCGACTCTTAATCCCTCGTCTAAATTCAGTTCCCCCCTCCCCGCTCCTGCGCGAAGCGCGAAAGCTCTACGTTTCATTAAATCATTAGAGAAAGAAGACGATTCGTTGTACAGTTCTCGACTCTTAATCCTCGTCTGAATTCAGCTTCCCCCCTCTCGCGCGAAGCGCGGAATCTTTTAATCTTTATTTAATCATTAGAGAAGAAGATGATTCGTTGTACCGTTCTCGAAAATATTCTCGTCGGAATTTAGTTTTTCCCCTCCCGCGCGAAGCGCAGAAAAATTTACGATTTATTAAATTATTAGAGAAAGAAGACGATTCGTTGTAGAGTTCTCGACTCTTAATCCTCGTCTGAATTCAGGTTCCCCCCCTCCCGCGCAAAGCGCGGGAAGCTTTTACGATTCATTAAATTATTAGATAAAGAAGACGATTCGTTGTAGAGTTCTCGGACCCTTTCCATGTCTAATTTCAGTCCACCCCTCCCCCTCCTGCGCAAAGCGCGGAAGCTTTGACGTTTTATTAAACTATTAAAGAAAGAAGACGATTCGTTGTACCGTTCTCGACCCTTTATCCTCGTCTGATTTCAGTCCCCACCCCCCCCCCCGCGCGAAGCGCGGAAGCTTCTACGTTTCATTAAATCATTAGAGAAAGAAAACGATTCGTGTACCGTTCTCGACCCTTTATCCTCGTCTGATTTCAGTTCCCCCCCCCACCCCCCCCCCTCCCGCGCGAAGCGCGGAAGCTTTTAGTTTCACTAAATCATTAGAGAAAGAAAACGATTCGTTGTTCAGTTCTCGACTCAATCATGAAAAATGAGCTAGGAATAACAAAGTTCTGTTTGTTTAAAGTAATGCTTGCAATTCCCATAATTTGATTATTAATAAACGATTTAGTTTTTCCCTCCCGCGCGAAGCGCAGAAAATTTTACGATTTATTAAATTATTAGAGAAAGAAGACGATTCGTTGTAGAGTTCTCGGACTCTTAATCCTCGTCTGAATTCAGGTTCCCCCCTCCCGCGCGAAGCGCGGAAGCTTTTACGATCATTAAATTATTAGATAATGAAGACGATTCGTTGTAGAGTTCTCGACCCTTTCCATGTCTAAATTCAGTCCACCCCTCCCCCTCCTGCGCAAAGCGCGTAAGCTTTGACGTTTTATTAAACTATTAAAGAAGAAGGACGATTCGTTGTACCGTTCTCGACCCTTATCCTCGTCTGATTTTAGTCCCCACCCCCAGCGCGAAGCGCGGAATAATTTTTTTTTCGGTTTCATTTAATCATTAGAGAAAGAAAACGATTCGTTGTACAGTTCTCGACTCTTAATCCTCGTCTAAATTCAGTCTCCCCGCCCCCCACACCCTCCTGCGCGAAGCGCGGAAGCTTCTACGTTTCATTAAATCATTAGAGAAAGAAGACGATTCGTTGTACAGTTCTCGACTCTTAATCCTCGTCTGAATTCAGGTTCCCCCCTCTCGCGCGAAGCGCGGAAGCTTTTAATCTTCATTTAATCATTAGAGAAGAAGACGATTCGTTGTACCGTTCTCGAAAATATTTCTCGTCGGAATTTAGTTCCCCCTCCATCCCGCGTGAAGCGGCGAAGCTTTTACGTTTCATTAAATCATTAAAGATTCGTATTACCGTTCTCGCCTCTGAATCCTCGTCTGAATTCAGTCCCCCCCCCCCAAAAAAAAAAAAAAAAATCAGGG